>PVLC010010984.1:0-48566 GCA_004027655.1 Graphiurus murinus
AATAAGATTACAAAAAATGTTAATTAAACACAAAGTAATCACTGTATAGGAAGACCCAAGATACTTGGATGTTCAGTGATTATCTTTGTTGAAACACAGACTTGGTGTTTTGCAAAGAAATCATTTGTTCTGCCTTAGTGAAGCTAATTATTCTCAGCATGCAATCACTGTTTCAAATTGCAAAAGGCACATCAGCCTTTGCTGTATGTTACTGGAATTAAAACCCAATCAAATGAGATAATGAAGTGCATACAAAGAATATCATCTCACTTTTGCAATGCAATAACAGTGAAAACCATTTAAAGAAATGTTGCAAAAATTATAATTTGCAGAGGAAAACCACCCTGTAAAAGCAAATGTTTACTATGTATTTTAAGTACATACTGCTTAGGTTTATTTATCATGTGGTGAGGGTTCTTTTTAATGACTAAAATTATGATGACTAGCCAGGCATAGTGGCTGGCTACTAATCCCAGTTATTTAGGCTGAGGCAGTAGGATTGCAAGTTCAAGGCTGGCCTGGGTAATCTAGGAAGACCCTTTCTCAAAATCTCAAAAAATAAAATGGCTAAGGGTGTATCTCAATGGTAAGGCCCCCACTGGGTTCAATCCTGAGTATCTATCCATCTAGCTATTGTTTATTTATGATAGTCCAATATGAACCACATACTTTTTTTTCAACACTTTTTCCTTTTAACTAAGAAAATAGTCCATATATGCCAGTCATAAACATGTGATTGTAGGAATGTTATGAGAGAGTATTAAGAAAATAGTTATTAAAATAGGTCAGCATTAATATTCTTCTGTACTTTAAGATCTGAAAGAATAAGATATACTACTGTATACATTCATTAAAAAATACCATCTGGGCTAATGTCTACCACAACACATTATCCATTTAAAACTATACTTACTCTTTTTATAGTTCATTAGTACCCTCCATGATTGCATAATAAGCTGGTGAAATATAATTGAATGTGGATTTATATTTCATTTTTACTAAAGAGAAAGCTCTTGCAATTTAAATCTATTGAGTTATCACTTTTGTTATTTGTTTTCATTTTCCTACACATTACCTGTCATCAGTGATGCTTCTATTGTCCTCGGCAACACCTCTTTTCAAATCACTTAGGGTGAAATTAAGATGGATAATATATTGTGTCCCTTGCTTGTTATGAAAAAGACCTGAGCAAGTTTCTCTTTCAACTGCCAAGAATATGCAGTCAATCTCAGCATCCCCCAAAGTAAAAACAGCAGGATTCAAACACTAGCAACGACAACACAGAGAGTGGGAAGTGTCTGCTCATTACACACCGTGGGGGCTGCCTATCCAGAGCAGTTTGCTCTGCAAATTATCAGTTGAAGATAATGGCCGCTGTTAGCTACTTACATTCCAATATGATACCCAGGAAATTAACGGACTTTTCTCTTGCTTCTGTCTTCTTTCTTTATATTACACTTTATCTTTGTTTACATAATATCGATCATATACATTGTGTTGTCCAGGCACCAAAGCACATGGCAGTAGCTGCAGTGCACAGGTCCAAGCCCAGTCCCCTGCATCACAAAGGCTCAGTAAGGGATGCATGCTGCAGAATCCCTGTCTGCAAAGCCTGACACAGCACCTGACACATAGGCACTCAATAAATGTTTCCCCATTGGTTAAATAAGTAAATTTTCATCAAAGGTCTAATATGGGAGACATAATAGATAAAGATCACAGAAGAACTATGTTTTTTTTTGTTGTTGTTTTTGTTTTTGTTTTTTTGTGTGTGTGCTGCTGGGTTTGAATTCAGAGGCATTCTACCTCCAAGTTACATCTCCAGCCCTATTTTATTTTTTATTTGGAAGCAGAATCTTGCTTTGTTGCTCAGAGCTTTGCCACATTGCTCAGGCTAGTTTCAAATCTGTTATACTTCTCTTTCGGCCTCCCAAGTACTAGGACTGCAGGCATGAGCCACCATGGCTAGCTAAGAACTGATTAAATAAGTGAGTATTAGAAACCTTTTCATCACCACTGGGTCATGACTTAACAAGCACTGGTAAGAGAGTTCAGATCTAGATCGTGAACATGAATGATTTTGATTGTGTAACTATTTAGTCAGTGTTAAATCTCATTTTAAATTTGGATTAAACATTGAGCAATTTCAGAATATTCAAATGGCTTCAAGATGTGGTTTCTGTCAACTGGTGTTTTAGAGAAGTACGTTACAAAGATACACTGTCTACTCTCTCAACCCTCTTGCATTGAATGCTCACAGAAATTTGGTAAGTGAAATGTGTTATGGATTAAATGGTCCTGGCTGCTAATTAAGTTTGGAAGAAATGCTTTTATTCACGCCCCATCTTAGCTGCTTGCTGGCTTGCTGCTTATTAAGTTTATCTCTTTTCAGTTGAGTCACATAAAATGAGACAGTGACCTGTTGTTCAGCCAACTTGGCAACTCTCAACCAAAAGAAGAGAGAATTAAAAAAATACTTTTAGTTTTTCTTTGTATCATCTTCTGGAACCTACCACAGCATTTTCTGTGTCACCAATTAGCAAATGAAAGAAAAAATGTTTTCTTTGTAAATAGTGAAATGATGCAATTGTCATACACCAAGATAGGTTAGCATCTGTATCTCAAGGGAAAAACTTTTGGAAGTAACAGAACTGCCCGTAGCAATTAATTGGAAAGCTTTCATACTGTTTTCAGTTACAGACATGTACTAGCAGTTTGAGACAATTGGTAGTGACGGCTGCTGTCACCACAGGATAATACAATGGATTGAGATAATTTACTGACATTTGCTTTTTTTTTTTTTCTCAAATTGTCATCTTTATCTTAGACTGAGCTTGATTTTCATTGCCAAATGGCAAATTTAGCATAAATATAGCTTTTTATTGAATTACAGTGCATGGTATGTGAGACATAAGCATATTTTAGTCCACAAGAATGAATATATCTTACACTTAGGAGTGACAAGATGTATTGAATGACTGATTTCTTTTCATCAACCTACTATGCCAATGTATAAAGGAAGGTCTCTCTCTTAGAAGGCAAAGATGTATTGACGGAGACTATCAACAAAACTTCAAAAATTATTTAACACCTTTTCTAGGGTAAGGATAACTTTTATATGAACTTTAACATAAAAAAATTAAAATTTATTCCAAAGGCAAGCTAACCTTTTTTAGTTTATTTGGATTGTTAGCTTTTTTTCTCACTGTGAGAAACACCTGAAAAAAGCAGTGTAGAGGAGGAAAGGTCAATTTTTGCTCATGGTTTTAGCAGTTTCAGTCCTTGGTCAGCCAACAACTTTGCTCTAGGCCTAAGGAAGCAGAGCATCATGACAAAAGGGTGTGTAGAACAAAGGGGCTGACTGCATTGCAGCAGCGAAGTAGGAGTGGGGGGAGGGAAGGGGCCTGGAAGGAGATAGAGTCCTCAAGGGCACGCACCTAAGGACCAGGTCCTTCAACTAAGTCCTACCTCCCACAGCCCCCACCACCTCCTGTAATCCATCCAGTTCCTAATTAATAAATCTACTGATGAGGTCAGAACCATCATCATCCAGTCACTTTCAAAAACCCACCTCGGAAGGAATATTCATGCACTGGGGACTAAACCTTCAGCACATCAGCCTTGGGAGGACACTTCATACTTCAAACTGTAACATATGCCAAGATTCCACAATTTTTTTAGGAAAGTATTATTCTTGAATTCATTTTGCACATCAGGTCCTGTAACATTTGAGCATAGTTGTTTCTCTATTTTCCTAACTAAATAAAAGATTCTTATCCATTCTAAGGCATGTGGATTATTTATTTAAATTCTTACCCTCTTTTCACAAATATTTGTCTTATAAATGGACCTTGTACTACTCTAAGCAAATTCAAATTAGAAAAATATTTGTATTATTGTTTTATTTTTTTTTTCAATGAAGACATTCTTTACAGAATCACTGATTTTCAAAAGCTGTTTCTAATTTTTTATACCTTTTTTGGTGCATTGTAACTACACATCTCATTGAGGTTCAAATTCATACAAACAGACACGCACACAAGTCTTGGTATGATCAACTTTAGGTCCCACACTGCTGCCCACCCCTCTCCATATATAATAGTAGTGATAACGTCATGGGGCACAACATAATTTGATCTATTTCATTCATCAGTTCATCTGTTTCCCCTCCTCACCTTTCTCTCTGATCTCACTTAGAATGCTGACTCTTCTCTAGTTTCCTGCAAATGACATAATGTTGTTCTTCTATATAGCTGAATAAAATTCCATTGTGTATATACTACATTTTCATTACTATTCATCTGTTGACAAATATGGGTTGACTCTAATTTGGCCATTGTGAATTGTGCTACTATAAAAATGGGTATGCATGCATCACTGTAGTATTCTCACTTTAGTTCTTTAGGAATGATACAGAGGAATGATGTAGCTGGCTCATATGATGGTTCCATTCCTAGTCTTTTGAGGACTATCCATACTGCTCTCAACAGTGGTTGTGCTAATTTGCAATCCCACTAACAGTGTATAAGAGTTCCTAATTCCTCACATCTTTTCCAGCATTTGTTATTATTTATATTCTTCCTGACTGTCATTCTAAGTGGAATCTCAGTGTAGTTTTGATTTACATTTCTTTGATTGCTTATACTATTGAGCATTATTTCATATATTTATTGGCCTTTTTATTTCTTCTTTTCAGAAATACCTATTCAGTTCAATCATATTTTGATTATTTTTTTGTATTTTTTTCAGTTCTTTATACATTTTAGATACTAGTCCTCTATCAGTAGCTGGCAAAGATTTTCTCTCATTCTGTAGGCTCTCTCTTCAGGCTCTTGATTGTTTCCTTTGTTATATACAAGCTTCTCAATTTGGTGCCATCCCATTTATTAATCCTCAGTTTTATTTCCTGAACTTTAGGGTGCTTATTGAAGAAATTTCTACCAATGACTATATGTTGGAGAGTTGGTCCTTTTCCCTATTTTAGTAATTGAAATTTTCTGATCTAATTTCTAGGTCTTTGATCCCTCTTGAGTTGACTATTGTGCAGGGTGAAAGATAGGGATCTAGTTTCATTCTTCTACATATAGATATCTAGTTTTCTCAGTACCACTTTTGAAAAGGCTATCTTTTCTCCAGCATGTGTTTTTTTATTCCTTTGTAAAAAAAAAAAAAGTCAACTAGTTATAAGTATGAGGATTTGTCTGTTCTATTCTATTGGCCCGTATATCTGTTTTTGTGCCAATACCATGCTGTTTTTATTATTATAGCTTTGCAGTATAATTTTAAATCAGGTATTGTGCTGCTTCCCACGTGGTTCTTATTGCTCAGAATTTCCTTGGCTATTCTGGGTGTTTTTTCCATATGAATTTTTGGACTATTTTTTCTATCTTTGTAAAGAATGAAATTGGTATTTTCTTAGGGATTGCATTGAATCTATAGATTACTTTTGGTAGTATTATCATTTTGATTATATTTATTCTGCTTATCAAAGAACATAGGAAGTCTTTCTATCTTCTAAGGCCTTCTTCAATTTGTTTCATCACTGTTCTGTAATTTAAATTGTAGAGATATTTTACCTTGATGGTTTTATTATTTTTTTTGAGGCAATTGTGAATGGAATTGTTTTCCACATTTATTTTTCAGTGGATTAATGTCATGATTAGTGTATAGAAAAGCTATTTATTTTTAAGTTGATTTTTATATCTGACTACTTTGCTGAATTTGTTTTATCAGCTTTAGAAGGCTTCTAGTTGACTATTTCAGATATTCTAAGTATAGAATCATGTCATTAGCAGATAGAGATGATTTCAATTCTTCTTTCCCAATTTGTATCCCTTTAATTTTCTTCCCTTGACTTATTGCTTTACCTACAGTTTCAAGTCTGTACGGAATGAGAGTGCTGATGGTGAGCACCTTGCTCCTGATTTTAAAGGGAATTCTTTCAGTTTTTCCTCATTCAGTATGATGTTAGCTTTGATTTTATTAAACATTGTCTTTATGATGGTGAGATAAGTTCCTTGTATTCCTAATTTCTTCAGTATTTTTAACATGAATGGCTGTTGAACTTGGTCAAATGCTTTTTTCTGCATCTATTGAGATGATCATTTAATTTGTGTGCTTAGTTCTCTTTATGTGATGAATTTGATGAATTACATTTACTGACTTGCATATGTTTAAGCAGCCTTGTTTCTCTGGAATGAAACTAACTTTGCCATAATAAACAATTTTCTTTTTTTTTTTTTTTTCTGGTGGTACTGGGGATTGAACTCAGGGGCATTCTACCTCTGAGCTATACCCCCAGCCCTGTTTTTTTATTCTTTATTCTTGAAACAGGGTCTCACTAAGTTGCGGAGTGCCTTACTGGGTAGCCGAGGCTGGCCATGAACCCAGATCCTCCGATCTCAGCCTCCCAAATGCTGGGGATGGCACACACTTGTAATCTCAGTACTTGGGAGACTGAGACAGGAAGATCTCAGGTTTGTGGCCAGCCTCAGCTACTTAGTGAGGTCCTCCACCACTTAATGAGACCCTGTTTCAAAATAAAGAATAAAATAGGGCTGGGGTTACAGCTGAGAGGTAGAATGCCCCTGGGTTCAATCCCTATTACCACACACACACACAAAAAAAAAACCCAAGTTAAATTTAGCTAGGTAACATATGCGTTATCTTACAAAGCTATCATTTTGTCATGAGAACCCTTAGACTTTGTGAATCCGATAATGAAATAATATCTGAAACATATAAGAAACTCACATCTCAATAGCAAAAATAAAAAAAGAAACAGGTAAAACAATTAAAATGGTTGAAGGACCAGAATATTCATTTTTTTTTCTAAAAGGATATGCAACATACAGTGGTCAATGAACACTTGATAGAGTATTTGACATCACTATTGAGGAAATGCAAATTAAAATCACAATAAGGGGCTTGGGATATAGCTCAAAGATAGAGTGTTTAGCTAGTATGTCTGTGGCCCCAGGTGCTGTGTGGCCTAGCAGCAGAAAGGAAAAAACAAAACAAACAACCCCACAATGAGATATCACTTCACATGTATCAAAATAATGATTATCAAAATGTAAAAAGATAACTAGTGTTGGTGAGGATATAGAGAAAAGGAAATTCCTTTATATTGTTAGTAGAAAAATAAATGGGCACAGCATTTATGCAGAACAAAGTAGAGGTTCCTCAAAAAATTGTAGAACTACCATGTGACCCAGTAATCCCTTTCCTGAGTAAATAATCAAAGGAAATAAAGTCAGTTATGTTCAAAAGATATCTGCATTCCCATGTTTATTGCAGAACTATTTATAGTAGCCAAGATATAATATCAACCTAAGTGTCCATCACTGATGAATAGATAAAAAATTATATGACACAACAAAATTTTCTATTCAGTTTTAAAAAGAAAAAAAGTTTTGCCATTTTCAGCAGTATAGATGAAGCTGTAGGACATTGTGATATGTGAAATAAACCAGACATAGAAAAGTATTACATGATCTCACATATATATATATATATATATAAAACACTGGAAGACTGAACTACAGAAGAGATATTGATTACCAGAATGGAGATAGGAGGGGTAGGGAGGGCAAGGGGAAATGGAGAAAGGTTGGTCATGGAGTACAAAATTCAGTTATGTAGAATTTAGGTATCTAATATACAGCATGGTGACTATAGTTAACAAAACAAAAATGAAAATCTAGTTCAATAACATATATAGATGATTATATACCATAACCAAGTATAATTTATCCAAGGAGAAAAATAGACTTAAATGTAATATCTAATTAAATATTTTCCTGTAATTATCAATTAAAAGATGAAAACCACTTGAATGATACAGAAAAATAGGTCCACAAAAATCTAACACCCATTCATGATAAATACTCTTAACAGTCTAAGAATAGGATGGAACTTTCACAGTCTAGGAATAAAAAGAGCATCTATGAAAATTCTATTGCTAGCATGAGATTTCATAGTTTAAGAATGAATCTCCTTAAGCTCAGGCACAAAGCTAGGATACCAGATTCAACATTTTACTTAGATTCAACATTTTACTAGAAGTGTTACACAAAGTAATGGGCAAAATAATAGTAGCAATATTAATAATAATGATGAACTTTAGATTGAAAAAGAAGGGATAAAAATGTTTCAACATACAAATGGCAATTTTATATATTGAAAAATCCCTGAAATTCAAGAAAAAAAATATTAGAACAAGTTAAACAAGATTACAACAATAAAAATCAATATGTAAGAATCATTTTGCTTCTTATATCCTAGCAATAAAAATCCAAAATAAAATTCAGAAAAAAATTTATTCAAAAACTATCAAAACAAAGTAAATGCTTAGGTATAAGTTAACAGAATATGCACAAAAAGTATAAAATAGCCATGGAAATAATTTATAAAGATCTAAATAAGTGGAGGAAACATTCCATGTTTATGAATTGGAAGATTCAGTATTTTAAAATGGCAGTTCACTTCAAATTGATCTCTAGACAAATTGCAATCTCCGTGTACATTTTAGCAGGCAATTTGTAGAAATTGAAAAACTGATCCTAAAATTTTTTTTGACAATGCAAATGACCTTGAGTAACTACACATTGTTGAGGAAGAATAATATTGCAGCACTTACAATTTTGTATTTCAGAACATACTATGAACTGCACTAATCAAGACACTATGGTATTAAGGGTAGAATTGTGTGTTTATGTGTAACAGAAATAAATTATTCAGTTATGGTAATTTGGTTATTTTCCTTTTTTATACTTTTGTTGGTACATTGTAATTATATATCATATTGAGGTTCAAAGTCATACAAACAAACATGCACACAGGTCTTGGTATGTTTTCATTCATTCATAGGCATGGCATAATTTGAACTATTTATTTCATTAGTTCTTCCTTCTCCCCTCCCCACTACTTCCCATTCTCTCTTCCACTGGACACTCTCCTCAATTATCTAAACTCCCTTTTGTTTTGCATTTTCTCTCTAGCGTCCACATACTAGAGAAAGCATATGATCCTTGGCTTTATGAGACTGATTGACCTCACTTAGCATGATATTCATTCTCTAATTCCATCAGTTTTCCTGCAAATGACACAATTCTGTTATTTATGGCTAAGTAAAATTCCATTGTATGTATATACCATGTGTTTGTTTTCCATTCATTTGTTGATGAACACCTAGGTCACTTCCATAATTTGGCTATTGTTAATTGTGGTGTTATAACCATAGATATACATGTATTACTATAATGTTTTTGTTTCAGTCCCTTAGGAAATATGCCCAGGAATGGTATAGCTAGATCATGTGATAGTTCAATCCCCATTCTTCTGAGGAACCTCCACACTGATCTCCAACATGACTGCACTAATTTGTAATACCACCAAAAATGAATAAGAGTTCTGTTTCCTCACATTCTCAAACAATTTATTTTTGTTTGTATTCTTAATGATTGCCATTCTAATTGGAGTTAGATGGAATCTCAGTGTAGCTTTGATTTGCAATTCCCTGATTGCTAATGATGTTGAACATTTTTTTCATATATCTATTGGCCATTTGTATTTCTTCTTTTGTGAAATATCTATTTAGTTTAATTGCCCATTTTTAAATTGGGTTATTTGTTTTGTGTGTGTGTGTGTTAAGTTTTTTAGTTCATTATATATTCTATATATTAGTCCACTATCAGAAATGATATTGACAAGGATTTTCTTTCATTGTGTAGAGTCTCTTTAGACTCTTGATGGTTTCCTTTGCTGTAAAGAAGCTTTTAAATTTGAAACTTTCCCATTTATCATTTTCAGTTTTATTTTCTGAGCTTTAGGGGTCTTATGGGGAAGTCTCTACCAATGCCTAAGTGTTAGAGAGTTGGTTCTATGCCCTCTTCTATTAATGCAAAGTTTATGATCTAATTTCTGGGTCTTTGATACATCTTGAACTCTTTTCCAGGGTGAGAGATTGGGGCCTTTTTAACAAATGGTGATGATATCCATATGTAGAAGAATGAAATTAGACCTCAATTTCTTCTTTTCCAATGTATGTTTTTGGCTTCAGTATCTTCTATAGATTTATGTCTTTTTTGTGTTCTTTGCTATTTTTGTTAGCTCTGCAGTGTAATTAAAATCAGTTATTGTGGTGCCTCCATCATGGTTCTTACTGCTCAGAATTTCTTTGGTATATTTGGGTCTTTTGTTTTTCTATATTAATTTTAGAACTGTTTTTCCTTGCTCTGTGAAAATTTTTGATAGAGATTGAACTGAATTTGTAGATCACTTTTGGCAGTATGGCCTTTTTGATGATACTCATTCTAACCAAGAACATGGGAGGTCTTTCCATCCTCTAGTGTCTTCTTTAATTTCTTTCTCTAGTGTTCTATAATTTCCATTGTAGAGGTCTCTTATCTCCTTGGTTAGATGAATTCTTAAGTATTTTTGAGGCTATTACGAATGGACTTGCTTTCTATCTTTCTTTTACAGTGTATTTGTGATTGGTGTATAAAAAGTTAATGCTTTTTGTAAATTTATTTGGTATCTAGCTACTTTGCTAAATTTGTTTATCAGTTCTAGAAGGATTCTGGTTGAGTTGTTTGTTTCTTGTTTTTTTATTTTTTTGGATTCCTAAGTATAGGATCATGTTATCTGCAAACAGATCATGTCAGTTCTTTTTTCCTAATTTGTATCCCTTTAATTTCCTTCTCTTGTATTATTCCTTTAGCTAGAGTTTTAAGTATTATATTAAAAATAAGTGGTGATAGAGGCATCCTTGTCTTGTTCTTGATTTTAAAGATTTTTTTCCATTTATCCACATTTAGTATGATGTTGACTTTTGTCACACATTGCCTTTATGATGTTGAGGTAAGTTCCTTCTACCCCTAATTGTGTGTGTGTGTGTGTGTGTGTGTGTGTGTGTGTGTGTGTGTGTGTGTTATGAGGGGTGAACCCAGAGTTGTTCTACTTCTGAGCTATACCACAAGCCCTTTTTATCTTTTTTATTTTCTAACAGAGTCTCGGTAAGTTGCTGAGGGCTTCACTAAATTCCTGAGGCTGTCTTCAAATTTGCAATCTTTCTGTCTCAGCCTCCCAAGTACTGGGATTACAGGTTTGTACCACCATTCCCAGCTTCTTCAGTGTTTTTAACATGAACGGGTATTGGATTTTTCCAAATACTATTTCTGCATCTATTGATATAATCATATACTTTTTATCCTTAGTTCTATTTATGTGATGAATTACATTTACTGAATTGTGTACAAAACAACCTTGTATCCCTGGAATGAAACCAACTTAGTTATTATATACAATTTTTATGTGTTTTTAAAGTGAACCCCTAGTATTTTTAAAGAATTTTTGAATCTATGTTTATCAAGGATATTGGTATATAATTTTCTTGATATATCTTTATTTGCTTTTGGTATTGAGGTGATACTGGCTTCATAGAATGAGTTTGGACATATTCTATATCTTTCTATCACATTAAATAATTTGATTAATATTGGGCTTAGTTCTTCTTTAAAGATCTTGTAGAATTCAATAAGAATCAGTCTGATCCTGGGCTTTTCTTTGTTGGAATGCTCTTTACTTCTATTTGAATCTCTGCTTGTTATAAGTCTGTTTAGATTTTCTATATCCTCTTGGTTCAACTTAAGTAGGTTATATGGGTCTAGGTTTTCCAATTTCCTGGAGTATATATTTTTCAAAATAGTTTCTAATGGTCCTCTGAATTTCTATGTTTTCTGTGGTGATATCTCCTTTTTATCTGTTATTAATAATTTTAGAAAATCTCCTTTTTGTTTTGGTTAGTTTGGCTATTTTTGATAAAGGTACCAAGATAACTGAAGGAGAAACTTAATATTTTAAACAAATTCTGCTAGGGCAGTTGAATATTGTGTCAGCTTTCTATTACTATAACAAAATGTCTGAGGTAATTCACCTTACAAGATGGAAGATTTATTTTGTCTCATAGTTTTGGAGATTTCAGTCCATGGTTGGTCAACTCTGCTTCTTTTGGTCCTGTGGCAAGACAGTGCATAATGGTTGAATTGTGTGGTGAAGTAAGCTGCTCATCTAATGGCAGCTGGGAAGGAAAAGGAAAGTGAAGGGATGCAGCCCCACAATGCCTTTCAAGGGCACACCTCAATGACTTAATTTATTTCCACTAAACCCCACCTCCTAAAGATCCATCACCTCCTAATAGCAACATGGGCTGGGGACCAAGTCTTCAACACATGGGCTTTTGGTGGACATTAAAGATCCAAACTGTAGCAGATATCCATATGCAAAATAATTTAGAACCTCACTCCATGTCATGCACGAAAACTAACTCCAATGGGTTAGAGACCTACACCTTTGTGAGCACCTCTCCTACAGCTGGCACACAAAAAGCCACGATGGAGCTTAATGATGTTGTCCCTTTCAACAACACATTCTAGGCCTTACTGGCAGATGTGTCTTCTGTCTCTGTGTGTTTCCTGGGAGCACTATAATCCTCTCCTGGGACTTCCTTTTCCTTACATAATGTATCAACTCTTGCATGCCCACATTCCTGAGATTTTTAATCCCTTCTTTTCCTATCTGTCTTGGTAATCTAGGCATTTTACTTTGCTCCAGTGTGGTCCATCACATCTCTATCCCTCAGGATGCTAGAAACTACCATAGCAACCACTTGTACTATGCTTTCCATATTCTTAGATCTTCCCCCTAGTTAAGAACTTTTTTTCTTTAATCTTGTTTTATGTTATGGCTCCTGTGATCAAATAACCACAAAATCCAGCTGCTACAAATACTCTTCTGGCTCTTTACCAGTAGATCCTAGCCAATTCTTGAAGTTCCTTTGCTGTGCTGTCCTTTGCTCTCCCATCAGGCCCAGCATGTCCTAGGCTCCTTTATATTGCACCTTAATTATCAGCTGGCAAGCCAGGAGAGAAGACTGAGGCTAATCCCGAGGCAGGTCTTGTAGGTGAAAGAAAGCACCAGCTCTTAGTAGGCCACCACTGAAGGCTTTGAGAGTTCAAAGAGTCCTGGGGAACCAAAAACATCGGCATTCACCCAGGTAAACTTATCTCATATATCAAACTCCAGGTTTTACCCAGTAGGACCCTATTCTTGGCATAACAGCCTTGCCTTGGTTCATCATTCAGTTATCTTTGAAGTTATCAGCTATTAAGCTTATAATTTGGTGTTCAGGTTTATCTGCTCTACCACTGCAGGGGATAAGGGTCTCTTTTTAGCTACCAAAAATGACTTCTGGTATTCATATTTTATTTTTGATTATTTGGTAAAGGCCAAGACCTTTTCATTATCCCTCTGTAGGACATCAGCACAACCAGTGATAACTAGCAGATCCTGTTGCCCTTGTGTAGATTGTTTTCCTGTACTTGCCAAATCTCCAAATCCTTACATTTTGGCCAGGGTCTTCTTTCTGCAAACATTCTCCCAAGTCACCACTGGTCATTTTTTCAAAAAGTTTTGCTGCTACCTTGTGCCATGGACTATTGATGCCTCACACAGCAACTGGGAGGTGATGGTCACTCATTCTAAGGCCTATAGTGAGTGACCCATTTTCCAAGCTCTGGAGAATCTGAACCAAAATACTGTCTATCTTTGCCTGATGCACAAAACAAGGGCCCAACTATTTGTAGGAGATAATGTTTGCTTCTGAACAGGATTTGTTCTTAATAAAGCGGAGAAACTGTAAGATGAATTTTCTGTAAGCCTATCTGAGATTTAGAGTCTGTCCTTCTCCTTCCACATGAACTTGCAAACGAGCACACCAATCAACCAACCAATCTACCAACTAGTATAGTTAAGTGTTTATAAATACAAAGGAATTAGAAGGGGAAAAGAGGATGACTATTAGAGCCAGAATTGGAAAAGAAAGTAGAAAAATATGACTGCGTACTAAAAAGATCAAAGTGAAATGTTTTATCGTTTGATAACTGGATGGGTGTGGCCAGAAGGGGGCATAGAAAGAAGCCTAAAAAAATTTTTGTCTCACTCAAACCTTGGTCAAGTATGACACCTAGAGGAAGCACAAATAGAATTCCTTTGGGTCATTTTGGGTTTTTTCTTTTTTTTTAGGAGGCAAGATACATTTATGTGGAGGAATTTGTTTTAAATGTTTATTTCAAAGTGGACATCCTATACATTCCCTATCCAGTGTTCTATCAACAAATAATTTTTATATTTCATCACTCACTTATTATATACATAAAAGCTAATGCTATTAAAAATTTCCTTTCCATCAAGTAACTGAACTTTTATCACTGCTTTTAAATACTGGTAGTAATCCTAGGAAGTCATTGTTCATATATCTTATGGGTCATGAAGTGTGTTTTTATGCTTCTGTTTTAATAAAAGAGAAAGCTTATGCATAGGTATACATATACCCTCATTCTTTGGAGTTTAGAAATGAGAGGAAAAAAATAACAAAGGCTGATCAGGGACACTACATTAAAGGTGATAGGTTCAGAATTTTCTCACTTCTAAATATCAAAAAATAATGTGCTTTGCATTTGTCTTCCATTGGCTTAGAAAACTTTTATAGCCCTGGCCCTGGCTCATTAATACTTGAACAGTTCTTCATGAAAATGATGAATGAGTTACTTCATGGCAGGCTGTCCAGATGGCCAATTTAATCTGCATCCTTGAGACTTCTCATGACTAAATTTTGACATCATGTCATTAAACATTTGTGTATTATTTATATTGTATTCTAGAAAACAAAGATTGTTCTATCTTGCTATCTCTTACTTTCTATCAGTTTTATTGATAGGATTTATCCAACTGGACAGTATTGCTTTCACAAAGGAACATGTGTCTAAATATATACCACTTTTGTCTCCTTAGAGACCCATACAATTTTTTCCTCAAGTGCAGTAATGACTTTGATATGAACAGATATGTGGCAGTGGTGGAGACAAATGTTTGTATGATTTAGTTTCTGTAACATTGTTCAGAGGTGTCTTCACTGCTATTAAGTGAGTTTGTGTGTGTTCCTGTATGTATGGACACCTTACAAGGCAACCTTGGTTCTTACATATAATGTTTTAATTTGTAACTTTAACATTTAAACTCCTTACCAGTTGATTAAACATTATAAAAGCAATGGATAAACACCAAGATCAGAATCTTACATTTTCTTTTGACATTAAGCTATTAAGTGTGGCATCTGATGGCTTTTGGAAGGTCTGGGTAATTACCTTGAACATTAAATTGTACTAACTTGACTCCTTACATTCTCTGTCTTCTGCTATATAAGAATCTCCAACTGGTTGATTGATTTGGTGCTTCCCAAGAACACTGACAGAGTACCTCCAGTGTGAATTCTTCCTGTTCCAGAGACTGAGGATTCCAGGGTTTAGGGCACTAACAATAACTGAGAAATAGAAACAGACAGAGTAGGAAAAGGCTTCCTTGTGGAGTGGTATTGTATCCCGTTTTCCCCCAGAGAACAGGATACAGGAAGCAATAGCAGGTCTTATTTTCTTCTGTGGTGTAACTGTTGGAAGAAGTGCGCCTTCAGGGAGCCATACATTAGGTAGGATCAGGCTTTCTTTGTATCCTTTATCAACCTATAATCTTTTGATTGTCGCCTGTTTTCCACCAGTGAAGAAATAGTAATCCACACTAGTTTATCTCTCCTAATCACAGACTCACAGAGCTAGGGCTCTCTGAGCTGTTAATTCCCTCTTAGAGGCCTAACAGAGTGAAAAGTAAACAAAGACCAAATTTGCAACCTTCAACACAGCTAATTTCCTCTGATGTCAGAATACTTAAACAGGCAGGACCTGGGAATTATTTGATCAAACCTGCTTTTAATCTAATGCATGCAGAAGGGCTGTGTCTGGAAGGCTCCGCAAAATGACAAGTGTCCCTGGGGAAGCCTTATGGAAGGTTTCCTCTTTCAGAAACAGTAGCTTCCTCATTTTAAACCCTTGGGTTGCTGTGTCTTCATAAAAGTAGTTTTCCTGCTTTTTAAATGTTATTTTACTTGGCAGAAAATGTCTAACCAGATGAGAAGAGTTTTCTTTGGCTTTCTAACTGCTAATTTTTTTTTTATTGGCTAAATGCCTTGATACTATTTTAAGTTTACTAGAAAATGAATTAATAATAAAATATTATTGTGGGAAAGTGTAAAGCTTTTGACTTTACCCATTCTTCTATTACTATTGATATAAGAAGGTGAAAACACAAAGAACAAAAGAAAACCATGCAGTCGCTTGCCTAGATTATGAAAGACATTTTTCTACACTAATAATTAAGAAGAATTACTGTCAGGGATATTTTAAGTCAATAATTTACTCACTAGGAGATAAACAAACAATATTACAGAGTCAATTTGCTCTTTAATTTTATTCACAAGTAGCTAGATAGTTAAAGATAGCCTGTTTTTTTTAACAGAATTAGATAAAGGGATGGAACTTCATATCTGGAATATAATTTCACGATTAATGTTTGTAAAATATCATTCCTATGATTAGATAGCACTGCGTTGACTTCTTAAATCCAACAAGACCATGCACTTTAATTTGTCACAGATTGACATTGCTCATGTATTTAGAGTGGATTACTTTAAGTTAAAGACAATGTTTCAGAAAGTGTTGAAGCGCATTTGGACAGCAAGTAGTTTTTGCCTGGTCTTTTCCACATCTGATCACAAGCACCAGCAGCTCACATAAAGTAATGCAGAAGTCACGGCTTGAGAAGTAGTGATCAGGACTGGTGCTTTGTGTAAATATGCACTAAGAATAACACGCCACTAGACCTAGCTTTTGACTCCTGGGGTGACTATGAATTTCAATGCCAGTTATTCGTCATTCTGAAGGCTGCCGGGTGATGATTCTTTTTATTGGTGCATCGTTCCAAACATATTTCACCGTGCACCATGTGCACAGGAGTTGTCCGGGCGGGCATGCCGGGTCTGGGTACTGCCTGGCGGCCCACTGTCCCCTTCGCTGCTCCCCTCCTCGCCCCGGCGCTCCCACCTCCCCCTGCCTGCAACCCCCTCTCTCTCCTCTCCTCTAGGCTCACGCCCCCCTCCTCTCTCTCCAGCTGGCAGCGGGGGCTGCGCTGCCTCCCAGACCTCACAGACCTGCTCAGTCAGCTGGGGCCCCCTGCGGACGGCTGCCTCCCTCCTCGCCGCTAGGACCTGCCACTCTGCGCGGAATGGCAGCGGCTGCAGCATCCCCGCCAGCGGTGGTGGCGGCGGCTGCGTCCCCCACGGCCACCGCGGACGCTATTGTTCCCTGGCGTTAGAGGCTCCTTAGCTCGCTCTTTTTCAGCTCTTTTTCATCTGAAGGGAACAATAGCAGGAAAGAGCTTTGCTTTCTGTACTCCTTGAGAAGACGTGGCGAGAGGGAAGGAAAAAAATCCCCGCCGACCGTGCTGTGGATCGGGACCCTGGAGCGGCCGCGGGCTGGCGGCATGGGGCTGCAAGCGAGGCGCTGGGCGTCCGGGAGCCGGGGCGCTGTGGGGCCGGCGCGCCGGGGCGTCCTGCGGCTGCTGCCGCTGCTCCTGCTGCTGTGCCCGGGCGCCTGCGGGGCTGCGGCGCCGGGCGAGGCGGAGGCGCCCACCCTCTATCTGTGGAAGACTGGTAAGTGGCACGGAGTTGCCCCTTCCTCTCATCTTTACATCTGGGTCCACGAGAAGGAGTTGCGGAGCTCCTGAAGGGACCCTGTGCTTCTAGATGGCCCGATTGTACTGGGCTCCTAAGGTAAAAAAAAGTATGATTCCTGCAAGCGAATTAGGTCATGTCCGATGCTATTAGGAAAGAAAAACATAACAACTGAGAGGCAACAGTGAGTCATTGGAATGATATTTCTCTCGGAGCTCTCTGTAGTTAATGAGGGGAACGCTGCACTTTCATGATGAAGTGCAATATTTTAAACCTCTGGATCCGCTTTCTACTGGGAGTTTCTAAAACACAGATCTACCAAAGAGCAGGCAAACTGGTTAGCCCGGGTCTTTATTTTGTTTGTAAGTAAGCAGTGTGTTTAGCTCTCTACATGCGGATGTAGAGTTGAATTTAAGCATAGCTTTGTGATATGTGGGACTCATGGAAAACAGCCAGGAGAGGATAGCTGGAACAGAACAGTCAAAGGTAAAGGGCTCCAAGCCACACACGGGAACATGATCCACGTAAAGCTGCGCTTTAAAAGAGTCAATTGCAATGATGTTTAAGGTCCACAATTGTTAGGATGTTGACTTTTAAACTTTTCCTTCCTCCAAAATTCTTTTGCTTTGTTTTCCAATTAGCCAACAAAAGCAAAAAGGCACTGCCCCTCAGGACCTCCCTGCGAAGTGTTTGGAAGTCCTGGTGAAACAGTTGCAGGCAGGACAGCCATACCAAGTGAGAGATGTCCACCCTCTCTACCCTGGCTCGCCGGCTTTCACTGTCCACCAAAGAGCCCTTGAGCAAAACAGAGACTTCACATTTCATAGCAAGAAAGTGGGCAAAGCTTGCTGCCTTGCTTAGAGCTGGGGATGATTGAAGAGTGCAATGACAATGCCTAAACCTTGAGAGGGATGCTTAAAAAGGAAAAGTCTGCATTGAGTACAGAATAGCAAACAAGTTAGAGTGGGGCTCTTTCCTGGCTTCAAGCCATCTCTTCCTCCGCTGCTCTGAAAAGACAGATCTGTCTACCACTGCAATTGCCCTGATACCCTGAGTTTTAATGGAGTTACACCTGTCCAGTACTTTAGAAGGTTAATCAGAAATTTAAAGCTGAAGCACAGAATTTGTCTTAGAATATCATATAAAACACACACTCCCACACATACTTGAAATAGCGAAATCTATTCTTCCTAACACTTTAAATATTGATTGATTAATTAATGCAGATGAAATCGAATTAATTTATTTCAGTTCCGAACAAAGAGTTGAAGCTGTAAAGCTGGGTTTAACTTTTTAAAAGCTCATTCTCACTGACAAACATTAATCAAACTATAATTTACTATTAAATGGTATTATCAGGAGGATCAGTAAGAGCTTCTCAGGTACATATGTGTTGGATAAAACAACCCTTGACTAGTTGAAATTTGTAGTATCAAAGTAACAAGAGCTAAGCAGTAATTCAGATTGAAAAGAGTGTAGATGACATGCACTGTGCAGCATCTGAGGTACCAATATATGTCCACATAAATGTCATGATGGAAACACAGTCCAATAAACAGCTTAAAATAGTGGAAAGCTCTCAGGAACAGAGAGACAGAGACCTTGATTCTAATGCCAGTTCCAGCTCTCGCTAGCTGCAGGGACATCGGCAGTTAACTTTTGACCCCTACTTATCTCAACTGCATAAAAATATGATAATGCCTTCTTTTAGCTCTAGCCTATGTTGTGAAAATCAAATGGGCAAGTTATGAGAAAGTAATTTGTAAACTGTAAAGCTGAGTGGAAACTCAAAGCTGGTATGTGAAGGGTCACAGTACCATCTCTTTGTTGTGATCCTTGGTTGGGTGGGGGACATGTGGAGCTGAACTAGAGGAGCAGAATAATGACCTTTTCATTTCCTTTTTTTTTTTCCCCAGAGGAAAAGGATACCTCATTGTATCTATAAAGTAGTTGAGAGTAGTTCTCAGAAAATATGTAAAGGAAAGAAACACATTGTAAATGACAAGGTAGAGGTGACAAAATCTTAAGTGTTTAGTACTTGATGAAAATACAGAGGCAATTAAATTTAAGTGAAAAGAAAAAGGCAGAAGGAGAACTGGTATAGAAAAGCAAATGCTTCTGGAGGTCTGTTCCAGTGAGGTGAGCTTGGTGTCAGTGCTGAAGTTTATAGGAAATCACATTAATAGTGTTATCATTGAATTGGATGCTTCACTAGATGAATAGCTGGAATGGAAACTTTAACATGCTATAGGGTTTTGGTAAAGTCATCTAATGATTTTGGTTCTAGGTACTATTAAATGATTAGGAAAGGTGATATAGAATGTCCTTTTAGCCCTAAAGTACCTCATATGTATGAATACATATAAAATACATACATCATAAATAAACACATATGTACATTTATATGCATATAGTATATATATTTTTATATACATAATGCATATAACTTATACTTGATATATAATCTATAATATATAAAATCTATAATCTTGTAATATATGTATAATATATAAGAGTTTTATATGAACTCAAAATCAGAGTATTAAGGACCTACAGTCTACCCACCAGTCACCTTGGTAAAGGCCAAGTGGGCTATTGTCATCCCTGCCCTAGAGAAACTTACATTTAACTAATACTGTGAATACACAATAATTACAACATGGTATACCATACTCATGAACAGAACATTATAAGCATGGAGAGGTTATGTAGCTGATAAAGGAGGCATAAAGGGTTTCAAAGAGGAGTTAATGTTTGATCTTGTTCATCTGCATTTTAACTGAGGGAGGAAAGGAAAGCAGAGGAAAGAGAACAGAAAAATGAAAAGACATGACAGCAGTTCTAGATCCTGAAAGCAGTGGTATACTAAAGCTCAAGTCCAGAATGTTTGTTAGGAATAAAAAGATTTAATATCAATGAAAGGAATTGGGATCAGATTGTAAAAACAAACAAACAAGCAAACAATAAAAAAACTTTCCAAGTGTAGGAAAGGTATTGAAGTTTAACTTGTATTCAGATGGAAGCCAGTGGAAACTTTGAGGGGAAGATTGACATACTATTTGCTTAGAATGTAGAGACATGAATCTAGAGGTTATCAGTAACATTAGTGACCAAGAGACAAAGGGGAACAGTATTAGTACCATATAAGTTACAGTAAAGTATGAGTAGAGGATGGCTTGATATTACACTGAAGAAGTGCTAACTCAGATTTAGGGGGAAGAAGATGCTGCTCTCCAAAGGAAATAAAAACTAATGCCATCAAGGTCTTTGTTATACCTGTACCCAAGAATTCAGGTAGAAGAGAGCATGAAAGAAGGAAGAATGGATTTCCTGGGATTGGGAAGAAGAATATTAATTTAATTCAGATATATTGACCTTGAGATAGCAGTGATCTATTCAGATGAATATTTCTAATGTTAAAATTAGCAAATGGGTGATAAGGAGAAAGTTATGCTGAAGGTATAAACTTGGAACTTAACAAATATAGGATATTTCAAGCTATGTTAGTGAAAGAGTTCAATAAAAGAAGATAATATTGAAAATTGGAGCCAGAATACTTCACAGAGAATACTGAGATTTTAAATGGCCACTTAGGACAGAAACTAGTGAAAGTGACTGAGAAAGGTCCAAGGAAAATAGCTATAGGCACTAAATGGAAGAGGTATTACATGCAGTGTACAAATGGTAAAAAAAAAAAAAAAAAAAAAATCTAAATAGACTCAGAAAGGAGAGGAAGGGGATTGTGAAATGCTTCAGTAAACATCAACCAAAATAAGGAATTGGTAAGATAATAGTGTTTGAGAAAAGGACATTTTAGATATTGTGATACACATCTACACTTGATTGATTAGTAAATAACATAGTGGGAAAGATATTGTATTGATTAAGTAGAAAATCCAAGTAATACTTATGTGTCTCTCCACTACACTTTTGTTATTGTTTTATAATAGAGAAAAGTTCAGAATTTAATACAATGAAAACAATTTATTAAAATACAAAGTTAAATTTTCAGCAGTTGGTAGCATGTCTTTGCATAAATAATTAGAAAATATATTTATATGGAGATATAGCACTTACATTATGCAAGATGAGTAACATAACTGTTAAGTGGTAGAGAGTTTTACTTTTTATGTATTTGTTTACTTATTTATTTATTGTTACTGGAGATTGAACTTGGGATATCCTACCTCCAAGCTATACCTCTAGCTCTTTGTATTTTTATTTTGAAATGGGGTCTCACTAAGTTGCTGAGGCTGCCTCAGACCTGGATCCTCCTATCCCAGCCTCCCAAGTACTGGAGTTCCAGGTGTATGCCACCAATCTCAGCTGAGAGTTTTATATTTTTATTATTCTAGCATGTAAGATCATTTCCATAATTATTACAGTTAGTTATATTCACCTAGCAACTCTTAACTGGTGTGTGTATGTGGGGGCCGGTACTGGGGATTGAATAAAGGAGCATTCTACCTCTAAGCTATATCCTATTTTATTTTTTATTTGGAAACAGGGTTTCACTAAGTTTCTGTGATCCTTGCTAAGTTGTTGAGGCTGGTTTTGAACTTGCCACATTCCTTTCTCAGCCTCCCAAGTACAGCAACTACAGGCATATGCCACCATTTCTGACTTCACCTAGAATTCTATATTTAGAGTGTCAGTGGACTGAGCAAAATATGGTTAATTGACTTAGCATTAGTCAGACAGAAAATACTGAATACACTGAACTTTTATCAGCATCTGTCATGGAGATTTACTTTCAAAAGGTCTTAATAATATAATTGAATTTACACTTATAATAATGAAGTTACATTGGAACCTGAGAAGCATGTACATATTAGCCATTATTTAGAATTCAGATGATGGGGCTATTTACAATTATTCTCCTTTCTGAAGGAGAATAATTCTCACATTAAGCACTTTTGAACTAGGTTTGTTCAGTGCAAGGTATTTGATTATTGACAGACATAGTGTCCTTTACATAGTTTACTACATTAAATAGTGCCTTTATCTTTCATGTACTTGTATTATTATTACATAATAATCTGCATATAAAATATCCTGCAATGTATATGGTAGTATATCTGAATTCTACTAATTAAGTAACAAAGGAGAGAGGACTATTGTACCAGGTAGTTGTAACATGAAAGTGGCATTATCTTAACAAAAGTGTTTTGAGTTGCTTCAGTTGTGCTTACAACTTGCCTTGGTTTGGAATTGGACACAATTTACTCACTGGATGGAGAAAAGTATGGAGAAGTGTGGACAGAGGGTGGGTATCAATATCATCCCATCCTTGGTGACAAGGATTCTATTCATGTTACCTACAAAATTATTTCATCTCACTGAATACTTTCTTCATCTCCGATATGGTTTAATGTGCATTCCATAGGGGTTTTCTGAGGATAGACATGGTAATATAAGTAATGTACTAGTAGTGTGCTTGATACATATTATAAGTTCAGTAAATGATAGTTTTCATTATTATGTTATATAAGACAATGGCAATTAATTTTATGACCTGGATCAGGTTCAGTAATGTGCATGAGCACTCTCCAAAGCATTTCCTCTTTTTTTCTCAGTGCATGCACTAGAAATTATAAATTGATACAGATCAGAGTGCTAGATGCTCCAATAAACTATAGGGAATTTAGCATTGTAGAATAAAAAGAACATGGACTTTGAGATCAGAAAAACCACTGCTTAATTCCAACCTCTACCTGATCAGTCAAGTTACTTAGATTCTAAGGCTTGGTTTTCATTTTAGAAAGACCACCACAAAAACAAATAACCCAATCAAAAAATGGGCAAGTGAACTAAGTAGACACTTCACAAAAGAAGAAATACAAATGGACAATAAATATATAAAGAAATGCTGAACATCATTAGCAATCATAGAAATGCCAAACAAAACTACTCTGAGATTTCACCTAACGCCAATTAGAATAACAATCATTAAAAACACAAATAGATGCTGGAGAATGATATGAAGATATAGCAAGACTGATACATTGTTGGAGGGATTGCAAATTACTGCAACCACTTTGGAAATCAGTGTGGAGGGTCCTGAGAAGAATGGGAATGACTCTACCCTATGACCCAGCTATACCACTCCTGGGTATCTACCCAAAAGAATTGAAACCAGACTTCCATAGTAACACATGCATATATATGTTTATTGCAGCACAATTCATAATTGTGGAACCAACCTAAGTATCCTTCAACAGATTAATGAATTACAAAATTATGGGACATACAAACAATGGAATTCTATTCAACCACAAAGAAGAACAAAGTTGCGTCATTTGTAGGAAAATGAATAGAACTGGAAAATATTATGCTAAGTGAGATTAGTCTGCCATAAAAAGTGAAACGTTAAGCTATCTAGTGAGGCACTCTGCAACTTAGTGAGACTCGGTTTCAAAATAAAGAATAAAAAATAGGGCTGGGGGTGTAGCTCGGAGGTAGAATGCCCCTGAGTTCAATCCCCAGTACCGCAAAAAAAAAAAAAAAAAAAAAAAAAAGTGAAAGGTTAGATGTTTTCCTTAATATGTGGCAGCTAGGGAGAAATTGGGACACAAGAAGGACTCTAGACAATGGATGAAAAATCTTAGTGGAGTAAGGAGGGGACCTAACAGAGAGGCAGGAGGCAAGATGGAGATCCAATAAGGGAAACACTTCAGTGGACATGATGTGCGTACACAAATTTATAAATGCCAATCACAATGTTGTGCATGGGGAGAGTGAGGGAGTGGGATAGGAGTTGGGGGAGGTCTCATCGAGTGCTGTGTGCATGCATGTCTCTAGCACTCTGAACTTAATCATGATACATAATTGCAATGCACCAATTAAAACATAAAATAAAAATTAAGAAATAATAGAAGTTCTGAAGTAAAAGGGTACTTATTGAAGATGTAGCAAGAGTAGAGAGTATCCAATACAGTGCTCTAACTATATTAGACATTCAAAAAATATTCTCTTCCTATACTTTATCTTTTCTTAATCTAAATCTGACATAACTTACGGAAATTCCACTGGCACAATACATTTTTCTTGTCAATTCCAACTAAAGGATGCAAAGAAAACCAAACAAATCTAGAAAGAGAAATTATTATAGGCCTGCCTTTTTATTATTTGACATTTATATTGTAAATAGGATTACTAAAGAGCACAGAAATATTGTGAGCAATAAATTCAAGGTTAATTATGTAAATAGAACTTTGTATACTCTATTATGTATTGAGTCTCAAGGGATTTCTCAAGAATCTTAAATTTCTCATTTTTTTTTTCCTTTGGAGTAATGGGGATTGAACTCAGGAGTGTTCTACCTCCAAGTTATACTTCCAGCCCTTTTTAATTTTTTTAAATTTTGAAACAGGGTCTCATTAGGTTGCTGAGAGTCTTGATAAGATGCTAAGACTGTTCTGGAACCTGTGATCTTCTTGTCTCAGCCTCCTATCAAATTTTACATTCTTGAAATCGACACTGTCACCTATCAATTCTAAATTAAATGCTTTACAATAGAATTGTTTGGGTTTTATGTATTCTTTGGCTTTACTTACTGGGTGATTATTTTAATTAAAATTTCAAAATACTACAGTTTATGTCTTGTCCTTCTTTTTTTGTGTATACAACACAGATAGTATTCAAAATTCATTAAGAGTTTATTGGCTACTTACATGAAAAAGACAATTAGGTGGTTTTGTGAAGCTTTAATATTGTTAATGGAACTGTGGTAACTCAGATCCTTTCTTATTGAAAATTATAGGTAGCTGCCTGGCTTAAAAGATTAAAGAAGTCCTAATAAAAACTAAGATTAAGAGTATGATAGGGTTGCATATAACGCATATTTTCTTCTACCCATATTGCTACATAGAGAACTGGTCTGGCGATATTGGGATGGGATGTTGACATTCTGATTGGTGAAGGACGGTTATAGTTTGGCTTTTTTAGGAGGAAATAAAGCCCTGGTGAATATATACAGGATGCTTTAAAATTAACACAAGTGTACATGATATTAAAATAGTCTTTAATGAAAGACACTTTGGGGAAGTGGCCTTTGAGAAAATATATCTTTCCTATCACAAGAACAGCACAGAGTGTGACTTAGAGGTGTCAGTGAGTCATAATGTAGTAATCTTTTAAGTTTCTTTATCAGAACTTTACATGGTGAGATTTCTTTTTTTAAAAATTGGTTAGTTCTCAAGTTCTTAGGTGGTAAGAAAGTTTATATTTATAGGAAGTGATATAACAAGAGCATATTGGTTATATCAATAGGATGAGGAAGGTTGAGGAAAACATGGCAAGATTTGAAACAATTATTCCAAAAAGTAATATGCTCATTGCTTCTGGTGCATAATTGGACCCAACCTAAAGGATGCTGTTATAACTTTTCAGTATTGAAGTAACTGATATTTTACATATTTTAGTATATAAAATCATAATTTTGGGGTAGGTCTCATTTTTATTGGTTTCATATTATTGTATCAGTTATATTATGGGGAAAGAAATGAAACAAGGGAAGGTGGGGAAACATAATAGGGTCCTTTATTTCGATCATAGTTATCAAAGACATATGAAGTAGAGTAAGATTGGGAGGGGGTTATAAGTCATAGGAGATGTCAGAGATGAAAGGTACATGCAAAGGGAGTTACTATGTAGACGGTTAAAAGGAGCAACTATGCATGATTGCTAACATTTTGGGAAACTGAGACTTAAAGCAAGCAGGGAAAATAGACAAACAATCTGCATTCTAAATAAACTTTTAATAGACTTTTTTGGAGCAGTTTTAGGTATATAGAAAATAAAGTAGAGAGTATTGAGTTGCCCTCTATCCCTCATTCTTTCTGAAGTAGCACCCACAGTTTACATTAGGAATCACTCTTCATATTATACATTCTATGGGTTTTGATAAATATATAAAGACTGTAATTTATCTACAATTATAGCATTTGATAGAATAGCTTCTGTGACATAAAAATTCCCTCCGCTTTACTGATCCATTCCTCACTTGCTCCCCTTAAATACCTAGCAACAACTAATATTTTTACTGTCTCCATACTTGTGTTTCATTAATGTCAGTAGTTGGAATAATATAGTATGTATCCTTTTCAGGTTGGCTTCATGCACTTAGCAAAAAGCAATTGATTTTTTTTTCTCCATGTCTTTTCATAGTTTGGTAGCTCATTTCTTTTTAGTGCTGAATAATATTCCATTGTTTGAGTATTTTACAGTTTGCTTATCCATTCATCTATTGAAAGATGTCTTGGTTGCTCCCAAGTGCTGGCAGTTATGAATGTGCAGATTTTTATGTGGATGTACATTTTCAACTTATTTGGGTAGATACCAAGGAGTATGTTGTCGAATCACATGGTAAGAGTGTGCTTATTTTTATAAGAAATTTCCCAACTGTCTTCCAAAGTGTCTGTACCATTGTGTGTCACCACCAGCAAGAAACAAGGGTCCTTTATGTTCCATATTCAATGCAGTACATACCTGTTGTATTTCTAACTGACTTGGGTCTAGTTAATAAAACATGTATCTGTGCATCCATTTTTTTCTTACTTTTGCATAGAGGAAACCATGGCCGGGGAAAATGGAGATGAAATATCCTCCTGACCTTTTGTGAAACAGTGGAGGTTCACTGTGCTGATGTCTAACATAAGGCCACTTGCTAATTAGGTCTCCCTATCAACATGTGTTAAGCATCCCCAGAATGGAAGCAGTTGAACAATGCCTCTGAAGTGAAGCCTTTATGTGCATAGAGGTAGAAACATAGCAAACCAACCACCCAAGCAGTTTACTTAGAACTATAAAGACCTTGATGGAAAACTAAATTTCTCAAACAAATCCTTGTGGCATAGACATTGATTTTGTAGCTGAAATAATCTTACCTGGCCAGAGCTTTCTAAGTGTGTCACATAATCTGAGTAACAAGTCATTCCTTGGACTATGATGACCGTCCCAATCACAGGACACTCTGAGTGTTGTAGATGAATGTGGCTGAAGATATGCTATATTGTGTACATGTTAAAAGTGACATCAGGACACAAATCATGCCTGTTTGGGTCACATTATGTAAATGTTAGTTTTATCTTCTCTTTCAACATCAGAGAGTACTGTTGTAATTGTCACAGAGGTCTATGGCATCACGTACTTTCCCCTGGTAGTGGGAAAAGCTAGTGCAAAGAATTGAATCAATAGCTTGGAATAATCACTAAGTGCCTAAATTAATAGACACTTATGTGCATTTGCATGTCTATACATAATAATATATAAAATGAGACTATATATGCATATATATGTATATGTATATGTATTTTAAATACAGACACATTATGCCTTAGAGTTTATTTTTATTTGTGATTGTGTATATCGTTGCCATGCTAGAAATGCTGGCAGTGTGACTTTTTAAGTAGGACTGTGTGTTCCAAAATTCCTTTGTGCAAAAACACCTGAGAATATTCTTGGCAGACTTTCCTGCCTTGTGATGCTGTGAGTAAGAAGGGCAGAGTGTATGCTGAGGCTTATTCTCCTGAAGTGCAATAGATATGTGCATACATTTATGCGTGTGCATTATGTATATATCCTGTGAATAAATATCCTATATACTCTCTTTAACATATGTGTTATGGTTTGAAATCTTCCAATATGAAACTAAAGTGTGGTTTCTTCACTTGGAGGAAAGGTAGTTATTCAACTGTTTCCTGCCCATTATAACTGATTTATCTCTACATTTTCTAAAATTTATGAGGCATTTTTAAGTTTATGATAGAATTACAATAATAATATAATATACCATTACAAGCATAGTCACACACATAAATCTGCATACATAGATACATAAATGCAGAAATGCATACACACAGAACTTCTTCATAATTTATCTGCTATTGTGGAAGTTATACCTTCTAAAATTTGTTTTCTTAATGATACGCTTTTAAAATGTATGTGATTATGAGTACTTTTAACTAAAATATTAATTATACAAAAACTTGTGTTAAAATTTTGTTTTGGAAAGTGTTATGCTAACATTTATGCTCATCAAGAACCAGTTCTTATAAAAGCTCTTATTATGCAAGTCCTTGTATTACCTCCTACTAACTTAGAGTTTTTATTTTAAGAACCTTTTATGTCTAACCATCTTCCTGTGTTTGCCACTCTGAAGCCTGAACAGTATCTACAAACTGCAGTGTCTGCACCAATTTCTAGGAAACACTTATCTTCTAATAGTATCTGTCTGGCACCATGTCCATGTGCACCAGTTATATAGCATATAGCTTGTAAATAGTTTGCATTGATATGGCATCATTAAGACAGTAGTGGTAACAGACCTAGGTGCAATATTAAGGATAAACTGTAATACATATATTTGTTTTCTAGAGAAGATAGTGCATTCAAAGGCAACACATAAGACATTGTATAACTTTAGGGTGCTCCATTTATATTAGGAATTAGACGACCTTTTTCTTTCTCAGTTTGTGTCAATCAGGTTCAATTAAGTAGAACTGGCAGGTGCTTAGTGTCTATTTTATGGCAAGCTCTGTGCCAGGTGCAGGGAAGCAAACATGAATAGCATATGAACCTGTCCCTCCTGGAGTTCCCTATCAAATTATAAATAGGTAATTCTAGGCAAGTGAACTCATTGCAAAAATAGAAGCATAGACGGGGAAGGAAAACTTTTGCAAATCACAAGTTTCAAAATGGGAAAAGCTATAAAGAGATAGTAAGTATTACAGGCAGAGAAGGAGCACTTGGGAAGAAATTAAGTGGCATGTATCCAGGGACAGCAAGAAGTTCTATGGCATAAAAAGAAGGGAATGAGCCAGGCATGGTGGTGAATGCCTGTAATCCTAATACTTGGGAGGCTAAAATAGGAGGATCATAGGTTTGAGGTGAGTTTTAGCAACTTCGATCCTGTTTCAAAATAAAAATAAAAATACTGCTGTGGATATAGTTCAGGTAGAATGATCTTGGGTTTAATCCCTAGTACAACAAAAGTAAACCAACAAATAAATAAATAAACAAACAGACTAATTAGGGCTGCAAGAAGAGTAGGTATGTATTTGGAGAAGGGAATTGAGTAGGCCAGAATAGGCCATAATACTAAGGGGTTCAGCCTTTATTTGATGTCATCTGATTTATGGGAATTAGAGCCCCTATGTAAAATATTGCACATGATAAGTATAGCTAGGAATGAAACACTCTATTAATACTAAAAGATGCGAATGTTTGAATTTTACATGATTGTTCATCTAAGTAAACTACTATTATTCTCTTTGCAAACTTTCCAAGAGAATTCTGTCTTACATAATGAATGCCAATTAAACACTTTATTTCAACAGTGTAGTCTCTTTTGGGGTTTATTAGTAAAGATAATTTAATATTTTTTCCCTTTGAATCTTTGACTAAACCAATATTAAAATATAGACTTAAGCTCTAGTTTTATTTTTCTATGTGTAATGAATAATCCTTCACTCTAGTTCTGTGATGGGATCTGTGACAGGGACTATAAATCAGGGCAGTGGGCCAGGCATGGCCCAAAGGCTGGCTAAAGCTCAACTCTCTTGTGGAATTGGTTGCTTCAAGAAGCAACACCATCACCCTTAACTCTGCCCTAAGTCTATCTTTGCATCAGTTAGAGACAGGGTTCAAACTTTTAAAATATAAGAGACAACACCACCGATCAAAGTTATAAAATAGGGCACTAGTTTAAGACCTTTGTCTTCGGCAAATCATATTGGTCTCCAAAAATGTGAAGCTTAAAAATGGGTGTAAAAGGGTTTTTTTGTTGTTTTTGTTTGAGTTTTAGAGAGAATGACTGCACATGAATTTTATAGAATGATTGTACATGGAATACCAACTTTAGATCTAAGTATCTCACTAGTCATGTTTCTAGCCATCAACCCTTCTCGGCACAGTGTGCTTCAACAGTTTGCCCTGGTTCACAGGCCCTGTGGAGTGAGAAGAAACAAGATCAAGGTGTCTGCTACCCCTGAGCTGGAAGGGATAATCACAGAAATGCAGCAGAGAGCATAAGGTTCAGTTGCTCTATAAAACAGAGTCTTCTGACAGTTTGCAGTAGTGACTGTGTATCTCTAATGGGATACTCATCAAAATAGATTTGGATTTATGGAAGCAAATAATTCATAAGGAAAGCTTTGACTGCTGCTAAGATACATTTCTCTCCTTGTCTCTTACTGTAAGATTTAATGTAACTTCTTCAGCTCCCTAGACTTGTTTTATAAGAGAACTGGCTTTGAGCTGCTTCAGCTATGAAAAGTTCCACAAGAAGAGAATATATATTATAGAGCCGACAGAGTAGTTTTCAAACTTGGTTGACCAAGCACTGCAGAACCATGAACAGCATGATTCCCTGAATCATGATGAAAATTTCAGAGGGTTCAAGATAATTCTTGAAGTAATTTTCTACCTTGATGCCATCACTGAAAGCTAAAATAATTCGAGGATTTTATGAAAATTTGAGAGAAAGGTGACTCTTGTCCCATGTTATTTTACGTGAGATGGATTTTCTTTGTTGGCTATATGGTAAGCATTTGGACTTGCTGCTAGAGAGCCATTGTTTTAACAGCTTTATTGGATATAATTCATACTATGCAATCACCTATTACAGTGGCTTTTAGTATATTCATAGAGTTGTGCATCCATCATCACAATCAATTCTGGAACATTTTTATTTCTCCCCAAAGAAATCCTGTATCCCTTAGCTGTAAACCGCTATGGCTAAAGAAAATACTAATCCACTTTCTAACTCTGCAGATTTGCCTACCCTGGACATTTCATATGAATGTAATCACCTTATATGACTATTTGTGATGGTTTTATTTTACTTAGCATGGTGTTTTCTGGGTTCTTCCATGTCATAACATATATTAATATATCATTTTTACATTGCTGAATATGCTTTGATTTAAAAAAATTAACACATTTTGCTTATTCAACAATTGGTGGACATTTTGGTTATTTATACTCTTGGGCTATTATGAATGACACTACTGTGAACATTCATGTATAAGTTTTTGTGTGGATGTGTGTTTTCATTTCTCTTGATATATACTTAGAAGTAGAATTGCTATCTTATAAGTTATGGTAACTATATTTAATCATTTGAGAAACTGCAAGATTGGGTCATTTTTTTAAAACTCAGCATAGCATAGTACATATATGTTTTCTAGAAACTTTAATTATGATATAGTTGATATTCAAGAAGATGTAATTAGAATATAAGTAGCTAAAATCATAAAGTGATTAGGGAACCTAGTTCATAAGAATAAAAGCACACTTAGGAGGAAAATCTGCTGAAATAATTATGAGCACACTTTTAGGATGCCTAGAAGAAGCTCCTTTTGGATTTTTATCTGATCATACAATGCAAACTTTAATAAAGGAAAAATACAGTTGGAAAAACAGAGTTGTGACAGTTTAAAGAAACAGGATGACTTTATCACATGTATTTAAAATTTACAGTGAAATCTAAGTGATACTAATGGAACTCTAAATGTTAAATCCATTTTAGAAGTTGCACTTTTTTTTTTTTTATAGATTACTGGATGGAATGACAATAGCTCCTTGCATTCTTAGGGCACTTGGTAATTCTCCAAGAACTCATGCTTGCATTTCCTTTTATTAAATCCTCACAATTTATTCATTAATACAGAGCAAAAAGTAATATTTTCCTCCTTTAGTGAAAAAGCAAACTCAAGTACCATAGGTATAATAATAGATAATAATAGAATTTTGAATGTAATACTTTTAATCATATGGATATATGGTAAATGAATAGATTTATGTTTTGATAAATATTTGAGCTACTTAATATACTGACTGAACACTTGATAGTTTTTTTGAATTTTTACCATTTATGCTTATTGCTTTCTTCAGTCATGTGATAGAATAGGAATATATTTTATCTGAACAACCCATTGCCAATTATCAAATACAAGCATATCCTCATGCAATGAATCCTACCACTTAAAAATATAAAAGACTGCTTCAAGTATTAACTCAATATTCAGTTTGAATAAACTGATATCTCTTTTCATTCCTTTTAAAAAGGGATCATGTAAATTTTTACTGTGGATGTTATTGAAAATATAACACAGAAGTTTACGCTAAACATCCTAAATCTTCCTTTACCAGTATGTCTCCCAAAATATCCCACAGAGTGTGCACACTTTCTTCTCTCTCACACAGGCACCACACCCCCAACACACATATATTCTCAGGTTTCTTTCATTCTCTTCTTCGTTTTTTGTCTTGTTTGTGATTTAGTTATTTATTTTTATATACTTTTATTGGTGCATCTGTAGCCTCACATCATAATGTAGATCACACTGATAGGGATAAACATGCACGCAACACTTGATGACTTTCCCTCTGGCTCCCTCCCTACTCCTTCCCCTTCCCCATACAGAATGTTGAGATTGGCACTGGTCATTTCATCTATGTATCTAACATCAGTGGGAGTGTTTCCTTCATTAAATCTCCCCCCTACCAACTTCCCTTTGATCTTCTGTATCACTTTACTGGGGTTTCTCCTCCACTATCTAAAGTTGCTCTTGTATATGGATTGCTCTCTAGCTTCTGCATATGAGAGAAAACATGTGACCCTTTGCTTTCTGTGACTGGATAATCTCATTTAACATAATGTTCTCCAGGTCCATCCATTTTCCAGAAAATGACATAATTTTGCTTATTGCCAAGTGGGATTTCATTGTGTGTATATCTCATACTTTTGTAATCTATTCATCAGCTGACAGACACCTACATTGGTTTCATAATTTGACTGTTGTGAATTGTGTTGCTACATACATGGATATGCATGTATCACTATAATACTCTCTTCTTAAGGTTCTTTCATAACTGCCAAGATCTTCATTTCTCTTCTCCCCACTTCCCTTTTCTGACTATCTGCATTGTGTTTTGGTACAATATTGCAGTCTACATTTAATTTCAGGGCATCTTTTTCAAGTATGTAAACTGATAGGATTTCTTGAATAGGGTTTTATCAACAATAGAAACGCTGACTTTTGCACATCCTGTACAGGAGACTTGCATCCCAGCTGTAGTTCTCTTTCCCTTTTTCTTCTCAGAGAGAGACCCAATGAAAATTTGCCAGCATCATTCTATCTGTCTGCAGGCAGCTCAGCTGATATATTCAGCGTGGACGGTTGTATGGGATACAGCTGTGAAATGAACTAAAATTTATTATTGCAGGTAAAAGAACTAGTGCAAATTTATTCAAATGAAATCCTTTGCAAGCATTACAGTAAATAGGCTTTGGAAACATTCTCATTCTGTCTCTTGTACTTTAAAAATGACTTTTCTGACGATACTGTATATCTTAGGGCCTGTGATGAAAGGGATGAAAATTAGGACTGTCAGTATTCAGGAATTTATGTGGTAGGTTTCTCTTACCACCAGTGTGATGGGATTTTTAATTTGAATTCTGATCTATGCTTGGCTCATCCTAAACGATGGACTGATGTCAAATGTCTCTTGACAAGGCGGGTGACTAGCTACTCCTAAATGCATCACAAGCACATAAAGCGTTTCACTCCTTAAGTGTAAAGGTAACAATTTTACCTCAGGGGAAAACATGGGATATTATTTCCAGTTGGAAATCTTTACATAACGATTGTACAGGGCCTACCTTTAAGGTGTGTGTGTGTGTGTGTGTGTGTGTGTGTGTGTGTGTGTGTGTGATAGTTCTGTTGGCTAATGTGAACAGGAACTTTTGTTTCTTAATCAGAGTTTGGTAATGGACAGAAGAGACATTACACACAAATCACCAAGTTTTAAAATATTATAAACCAATAAAATACACTTAACATTAACATCATCAGCAACATAATTTAATCTGTAGTTTATTGTGATGCCTGGTGTCTTCAGAAGTCTGAAGCTCACCAATGTCTTCATTAATGAACTAAAATTTACTGCTGTAGTTGAACTGTGAAGAAGTTCTAGGGGAAGCTATTTATTGATAGAATGCAGAATTAAACTAGCTTTGAAGAGTCTTAGTCTTTCTAATTTAATTGTACACTATTAAGGCATACGTTATAATATCAATGTTTTTCTGAATGATTTTCGACACTCAAAACTTTACATTGACCCACACCATCCTACTCCATCCTCATTTTTGAGAGTTGAAATTAAACCATTTTAGGGTTGTGCTGATATCTTCAATGATTTTTACCTACATGTACACATGTTTTATAATTCTCTTATTATTCGTTGTATCATAATTATGCATCTAGAATAGAAAGATAAATTTGAAGTGAAGAAAAATTATTTGCCATTTTATCTTCCAAGCAAAACTATTCTAACTCCAGCTCCATTTGTTGCACACATGCTAGGGATATCATCATTGTGGGGGTACCTTCTCAGCCCCTTTATTTACTGCACATGTATTTTACTGAACTCTGGGCTGGAGGTATCTAGCCGTGGAGAAATACAGACACATAAGATTGGGTCTTTTAGTCATTGATGAGCACATATCGTTGAAGGAGACACAAAGACATAACAATCATAAATCAGGGTAATTGGTGCCATGAAGGAGGCATGTTTGAAGTGATCTAAAAACACTGGTGGGGAGTGATCAATTACTCTGGGCTAGAAACCAAGAAAGGCAGGACAGATATGTTTACAGTTGTGCTGAGCCTGAAAGGATGAACAAAAATCTTGGGGTAGGGGGTGTGGGGATATAAAAACCAAAAGAAGTAATTATTTGAATGCTTTTTTTTTTTGCATTCTGAATAGCTCTCTCCTTACCCATAAGACCTGAACAACTTCTAATCAGTGTTCTGCTGTTTTATCTCTCATTCTCGTTCCCAAACCTGCCAGTGTATCTTAAGAGCTACAGTTTCTACCTGATTTCAGCTTCCTTGTTCAATCTCTTAAAATGTCTCCACAGGATGGTGTGAGTTTCAGATGCTGACTTGGTTCCTGTCTCATTTATTTTCTACATTCTTCAGTTCCATGCTGTTTAACCAAATGGCCAGTTCATTCAACTTTTTTGTCCAACCCACTGTTCCGGAGACCGTGCCTTCAGCATGAGCTTAGGGACATCAAAGAACTACAATTGAATATTAGATACAACTTTCAGACATATTTATTTTGAACCACATATCATGCCATTTTGTGCTATGAATTTTTATATTCAGAGGTAACCACACAGAAAGGGAAGAATAGGTATAAATAATAGCATGTAATATATTCTTTAAAGCAGCTGGGAGATGAGCAACAGCCAGCTATAACTATGAGAGCAGAAGATTTATAGAACACAAAAATTGCCCTCCAGTCAAGATTTAGCTCAAACACATCCCCGACTTGTAGCAGCATTAGCAAAAATGCTTGATTTCATTTCTCTGACACCTCTGTGCATTCAGTATGTAGTTCTACCAAAGTACTAGTAATGTTCCTTGGGATATTTTTATTTTTTGTATTTTGCTAATATCTCTATTACCCGTTAATATCACTATTACCCTTACTATTAAAATATGAGCTCCTTGAGGCAACAGGGATGGGTATAAGTCACCTCTGTTACTCAGCTGCCATTACATATCAATTGTCTATGCATGGTAGATGAATAAATTACTAAGGTTTCATTTAGATGTTATTATTTATATCATATTTTCACTTTATAAGACTCATCTCATTATGATTTTCTTGCTTTATTGAAAGTTCTATGCAAAACTTATATCTTTTAATGGGTACATATTTTGGTGTGGGTGTGTGTGTGTGTGTGTGTGTGTGTGTGTGTGTGTGTGTGTGTGGTGTATGTTTATGGATGGGTATTTAGTGTCCTGTGTGTGTATGTGTGTGTGTGTGTGTGTGTGTATGTGTTACTGTAGACTGAACCCAGAAGTATTCTACCTCTGAACTAAAGCCTCAGCCCTATTTTATTTTGAAACAGGGTCTAAGTTGCTGATTATCTTGCTAAATTGCTGAAGCTAGCCTGGAAACTGCTAGTCTTCTGTGTCAGCCTCCCAAGTAGTAGAACTACAGACTGATACCACCACACCTGGCTAGGCTAGTATTCTTTAATACTTTTTTTTGAGGGGGAGACATGGAGTTTTTTACTTTTTTATTATTGAAGAGATACTGTGATTTACATTCTTATGGGTCTTTTTTGGGCATCTGAGATTTTCCTTATAATACATATCTAGAAATGTACATAACTAATTAAAGAAATGAGCATTTTTATATTTTTATGATTTTTCATAATTATTGTCAAGTTATTTTGTTTGTTTGTTTGTTTTGGGTACTGGGAATTAGAACAAGGAAATTCTACTTCTGAGATATCTCCCAGTCCTTTTATCTTGAAATAGGATCTTGCTAAATTACTGAGTGTCTCCCTAAGTTGCTTAGTGTCTCGCTGAATTGCTGATTCTGAACTCAAACCTGCAATCCTCCTGTCTCATCCTCTATGTATTGGGATGACAGGAATGTGCCATCATGCCTAGCTTATTACAGTTTATGTATAACTTCAAAAGTTGATAAAGGAATAAAGATGCCTATTTCTCATGACCAAAACTGGACATAAAAGGTTAAAAGTGTTTTCTCATATGATACATCTCAATTATTAAGTCATTTTTTTTTTAAGTCTCTTTGAAAGTTCCCTGGAGAGGACAAAATCCTGGCATAATCAGAACAGCTCAGGAGGGAGAGGAGGAGGTTTCTGCAGTGTGGGAGCAGGGAAAGGCCCTGTGTGCTACTTGAGTCAGGGCAACAAGGAAGCTCCTATACAATTAGGTTTGGTGGAGAGTGCATTATTGCTTTGATAGCATTATTTGTTTAGTATCATTTATTTTTGCATTACCTAATTTAGAATTATTGCTGCTAGTTGAGATCTAGATAAATATTAAAATGTCCCCATTGATAGGAGATTAGCCCTTTTTTAAGCAAAAAAAAAAGAGAGAGAGAGAGAGAGAATGAATTCAGGTTTATTTAGGTAATTTACTTGCAGCAAAATATTAATTGATTTTAATCTCATGCCAGATGATCTTCTATAGAGAGTATTTAAGGCCCAGCCTTAGGCATTATAAATCTGAGAAGAAAAAGCATGCAATATTAATTTTAGTCATAAGTTAATGCCACTATAATTCAAGTCACATCTAATATGTTTTATTCAAAATAAATTTGTATTTGGATAGGACTAAAATCTGCATTATTTAGCATTATTCTGATTTTGTTCACAGTTACATAAATATTCAAATGAAAAAGTTGATAAAATTAATAATTTTCCTTTTATTCTTTCTTTCCATATCATTTACATATGCAAAAACTAGGGTTTTGGTGATTAATAATATAAGGAATAATTAGGATTCCTTTTGACACCCCCAAAAGTAGTGTGTTTGAGAGTACCTCTCTTAATACTTAACTTACTTTAGGCTATTGTCTTGACCAGGAGCTAATTGTTGATTTTAAGTATTGATGCAAATAACTTTAGTCTTGATCTTTTGCAAACCCCGCTCCTTCACAGACCTCAGTACCAGGTTCGTATTACATGACCACTGTGATATACTCATATTGTGATACTCAATATCCGAGTGCAATGGAGACAGGCTTAGGAACAGATTTTATACATCTTCCTTAGAAGAAATGCTAACGATTCACATAGGGAACACTGCTTTTCACTCTAGAGTAAAAGGGCAATTAGTGCTGGTTGCTTGAGTCCATGTCATAATGTCAGCATGAAATATTAAAGAAATCTAAAATGAAAGACAGATTTCAGTTTTGATAAGAATAATAATGCTGCACTCCATATTTTGTTGGGGTAAGGAAATATGTCTGAGGTTACCAGTCAAGGAAAGATCTAAAGACCCAAAAGTATTCAATTGGGAAATAGAAGACTTGAAACACAAGTTGGGCAGCCAGGAGAAGAGACCCTGGGGGCCTGCACCTATACACTCCTAGCTGCACACCAGGACCTCTTCTCTAGCTCTTGGCTGACTCACTAGCCAGCCTTCCTGAACCTTTCTGTCTGCTTACTCTCAGGTTCTGAACAATGCTGTTTATCCAAAATCAGTATTCAATTGATCATCCAATAAGTGTGGGGGCAAAACATCAGAATGTTTTAATGAAGGACCATTTTTCATACGAGTAGCCCTGCCGATTCCCCTGCCTTTGTATTACTTAAAAAAATTCTATATCAACAACTGTTTTTAAGCTTTGTGGATTGAAGTAAAAGTCTCTATTTATAAATTCCTAATATGTTTTCCTTTGGGAAAGCTGAACCATATAGACTGTGTTCTAGAAGCTTCATTTTTTGCACATTGAGTATTTTAATTCCTGGTGGCTCTTTAATAAAATATTAAACTTGAGTTTACTAATACCTTTGAATATAACTTAAGAAGTTATTTTTATTTAGATATTTTTATTCTTCCTGAAAATAAAGAAAATATATATGTGGGATTTAAGTGCATAAATTGAGGTTTTAACACAATTAAAAATTTAAAATGTGAAATGGAGCTACAGTTTTTGACTTGTATATTGCTTGCTACAACTGTGACGAAGACATACATGAATTATTCAGCTGATCATAGAACACTAAATAGATTCTGATTTGCTTACAAAAATTAAATGTGTGTTAGCTATCCCAGAGAAAATCTGAAATAAGTATTGAAGGAATATGATAGAAATGCTTTTGATTTTTGAAGGTCAAAATTAAAATGAAGAATGAATTACTGAATTGTTGCCATTTTTGCTCTCATAAACATCTGATATTATTCAGAAAGGTAAATAAAACTGATATTATCTTCTCACAAAGTAACTATTAGTTACAGTCAAAATAAATGAAATACTAAGACCTACCTATGTTGTAATTGAGCCATATTTTAAAAAGTGATATATAAATAAATATTGAATGTACAAAGATTATGCAAACCTACTTCAAGTGGAAATATTATGGTTTTTGATATTTTAAAATGTTTCAAACCACATATTATTATAACTTTGTCTTAAAGTTGAAATTACTGTTACTTATTTTGCATCTTAAATTACCAGCTGACATTTCAAAACTGTATAATGAGAAGTAAATGAATAAAATTATCAGAACATTTTTTCATCTGTATGTGATATGAGGAAATTACATTCTTAAAGTTTTAGGGAAGTGTTAAAATAAATTTTCTTAGAAAATTACTCAAAATATAGAGACTATTAAAAGTTTGTGTAGATTTTTATCTGTGTTTTTGTCTGAAAATGTCACCTTAAGGATTCAGAATGGTAATTGCAAGCAATATACCAAGTATATGGACTTTAATTGGATAAACAAAGTAATATATCATCACATTATGATAGTTCTTTAGGTACAACAATAAACAAAGAATAATGTTTAAATTAGTATTTTGGTAAGTGGGACCAGTCAGTGGGATAAAGAAAAGAGCTTCTATTCCCTTCATATCCCTTATATAATGAGAAGAAATATAAATACATCATTGCAGGGAGAACATGAATGAAAATGGCTTCAGTGGTAAAGAGACAGAGGAAGTTGGATATATATGGACAAAGGTTATGAGGACTCAAGGACATGAGTACTTCAAGTCAGTGATATATATGGTGACATCCCAGACAGGCTGACTATGAGATAGACCCTGCTTTAATTCAGCCCTTAACAAGGAACCAACTATGAGATTTCAGCTCTTTACCCAAACTTCCAGAATTTTGGGAAACTATGATGTTGTGAGAATGGTGAACAAGGAGAAATATACAATACCAGACTTACTGCTGACCATGGAGTTACCAAGTGTGTTTAGATCTTCATACTATTTTTATCATCTCTGTAAAATGGTTCTAGCACCAGGAAAAGGATCAGCCTACAGATGGTCTACTAGGGCCAGAACTCTATGAAGCACCTTATTAAACAAATAATAGAAGTGTTTAAAATTCAGTCACCATATTTAAAGCATTAAGGTTGGTACAAACCTGGTTTATATATTTTTTTTACTCTTTTAGTGGTATATTATAATCTTACATCATAATGTAGTTCAAAGTGATAGTGACATAAATGAACACAGCACTGGTGGACTTCCCCAGCTCCCTCACCACTACCCCCCTTCTCCATACAGGATATTGAGATTGGCAGTAGTATTCTCACATATGTACACAATATCTGTGGAAATGTCTCCTTCATTGATTCGCCCTTTCCCCACAAACCCGCCTCTAGACCACCTCCCTCGCTCCAGTGGAGTTTTTCCTCAACTATCTGAAGTTTTTCTAGTATCCCGATTACTCCCTAGCTTCTGCACATGAGAGAAAATATATGACCCTTCACTTTCTGTGACTGGCTAATCTCACTTAACATGTTTTCCAGGTTCATCCATTTTTCTGCAAATGACATGATTTTGTTCTTCCTTATTGCTGAGTAGAATTCCATTGTGTGTATATCCCATAATTTTGTAATCCATTTGTCTGTAGGTTTGTTCCATAAATTGGCTATTGTGAATTGTGCTGCTATAGACATGGATATGCATATATTACTACAATTTTCTGATTTCTATCCCTTTGGATACATACTCAGGACTTGTATAGCTGGATCATATTGTGGATTCATTCCGAATATTCTGAGGAATCTTCACACTGATCTCTATAGCAGCTGCACAAATTTGCAATCCCACCAATAGTATATAAAGAGTTCCTATTTCCCCACATCCTCACCAGCATTTATTGTTGACTTCTTGATAATTGCCATTATGATTAGGATTAGATGGAATCTCAGTGTAGTTTTTTTTTTTTATTAATTGGTGCATTGTAATCATACATTTTTGTTAGGTACACGCTGATAAAGGCATATATGCACACATTTCCCATTTAACCCCTTCCTCAATTCCCACCCCACTCCCTTGCCCTCCCTCCTTCTCAAGTTCAATTTAGTGATTGACTTTGATATATTTCTGAAAGTACATCATGTGCATTAGGGTATCCCCCCTACCCATCCATCACCTTCAGTTAAGTCAAATTCTTTCCTTATCTAGGGTTTCTCCTTTTTCATCTGGAGTCCCTCTTATGCCCCATCTTCTCACTAGCATCCGCATATTAGGGAGAACATATGCTTTTTTTTTTTTTTTTTTTATTCTTTCTGACTGACTACTCTCACTTAACAATGTTTTCCAGTTCCATCCATTTCCCTGCAAATAACATGATTTTGTTCTTCTTTATGGCTGAGTAAAATTCCATTGTGTACATATCTCATAGTTTTGTAATCCATTCACCTGTCGATGGACATCTTGGCTGTTTCCATAGTTTGGCAATTGTGAATTGTGCAGCTATAAACATAGATACACAGGCATCGGTCTGATAGTTTGGTTTCCATTCTTTTGGGTAGATACCCAGAAGTGGTATTGCTGGATCATTTGGTAGGTTCATTGCCATTTGTCTGAGGATCCTCCATATTGTTTTCCACAGTGGTTACACTAATTTACAATCCCACCAACAAGGTATTAGGGTTTCCACTTCTCCACATCTTCACCAGTGTTTATTGTTGTTTGTGTTCTTGATGATGCCATTATGATTGGAGTTAGGTGAAATCTCAAAGTAGTTTTGATTTGTATCTCTCTGATTGCTAATGATGTTGAACATCTCCTCATACATTTATTAGCTATTTGTATTTCTTCTTTTGTGAGCTGTCTATTTAGATCCTTTGTCCATTTTTTGATTGTGTTATTTGTTTTCTTAGCTGTGATTTTCTTGAGTTCTCTATATATCCTAGATATTAGTCCTCTATCATAAGAGTAGCTGGCAAAAATGTCTCCCACTCTGTGGGCTCTCTATTGTGGTTCCTGATAGTTTCCTTTGCTGCACAGAAGCTCTTCAGTTTAATGCAATCCCATGTATTGGTCTTCCTTTGAGTTGCTTGCGCTTTGGGGGTCTTGTTGAGAAAGTTTTTACCTGTGCCTATGTTATAGTGTTGGCCCTATGCCCTCTTCAAGTAGCTGCAAGGTCTCTGGCCTGACTTCCACCTTGAATTGACTTTTGTGCAGGGTGAGAAAGTGGGGTTTATTTCCATTTTCCTGCATATGGTTAACCAGTTTTGCCAACACCATTTGTTAAAGAGGCTATCTTTTTTCCAGTGTATATTTTTGGCTCCTTTGTCAAAAATCAATTGATTGTAAGCACCTGGGTCTGTTTCTGAATCTTCTATTCTGCTCCATTGGTCTATGTGTCTGTTTTTGTGCCAATACCATGCTGTTTTTATTACTGTGGCTTTGTAGTAGAGTTTGAAGTCAGATATTGTGATACCTCCTGCATGGTTCTTGTTGCAAAGAACTACTCTGGCTATCCTGGGCTTTTTGTTGTTCCAAATGAATTTAAGGACTGATTTTTCTATGTCTGTGGGGAATGACCTCAGTAATTTCATGGGTATTGCACTGAATGTGTAGATCAGTTTTGGGAGGATGGCCATTTTGATGATATTTATTCTGCCTATCCAAGAGCATGGTAGATCTTTCCATCTTCTAAGGTCTTCATTGATTTCTTTCTTCAACTTTTTGTAGTTTTCCTTATAGAGGTCTTTTACCTCTTTGATTAGGTTTATCCCTAAGAATTTTATTTTTCAGGGTGCTATTGTGAGTGGAATTGTTTTCTGGATTTCATTTTCAGTGGTTTTATGGTTGGCATACAAGGAAAGCTTCTGATTTTTTAGGATTGATTTTGTTTCCAGACAATTTGCTGAATTTGTTGATCAGTTCTATAAGTATTTGGCTGACTTTGTTGGGTCTTCAACGTATAGTATAATGACATCTGCAAAAAGGCATAGTTTTAGTTCTTCTTTCCCTATTTTTACCCCATTTGATTTCCTTCTCTTGCCTTATTGCTCTGGCTAGAATCTCAAGTAGTATATAGAACAGAAAAGGTGATAATGGACATCCTTGTCTTGTTCCTGTTTTTAGTGGGAACTCCTGCAGTTTTTCTCCATTCAATATGATTTTGGCTGTGGGCCTATTGTATATTGCCTTTATGATGATGATGTTGAGGTATGTTCCTTCTATTCCAATTCTCTGGAGTGCTTTTAGCATGAATGGGTGTTGGATCTTGTCAAATGCTTTTCAGCATCAATTGAGATGATCATATGATTTTTGTCTTTGATTCTGTTTATGTGGTGAATTACATGGATTGTTTTTCGTATGTTGAACCAGCCTTGCATCCCTGGGATGAACCCGACTTGGTCATGGTGTATAATTTTCTTGATGTGGTTTTGAATGTGCATTGCTAGTATTTTGTTTAGCAGTTTTGCATCTAAGTTCATCAGTGATATAGGCCTATAGTTTTCTTTTCTTGAGCTGTCTTTATTTGGCTTTGGTATTAATGTGATGTTGGCTTCATAGAATGTGTTTGGGAGAGTCCTGTTTCTTTCTATTTCATGGAATAGTTTGAGGAGTATCAGGATTATATCTTCTATAAATGATTTATAAAAGTCACTTGGAAAACCATCTGGTCCTGGACTTTTGTTTGATGGTAAACGCTTTATTGCTGTTTCTATCTCTTTGATTGTTATTGGTCATTTTAAGTTTTCTATATCTTCTTGATTCAATTCAGGAAGGTTATATGTTTCTAGAAATATCTCAATTTCTTCTAGATTTTCCATTTTGTTGGAGTATAGTTTTTCAAAATAATTTCTGATGATCCTCTGTATTTCCATACTGTCGGTGGTAATATCCCCCTTTTCATCTCTTATTTTGGTAATTTGGGTTGATTCTCTCTTTCTTTTGGTTAGGTTGGCCAATGGTTTATCTATCTTGTTTATTTTTTCAAGAAACCAGCTTTTGGTTTTGTTGATTTTCTGTATTGCTTTTTTATTCTCTACTTCATTAACTTCTGCTCTGATGTTCATAATTTTCCATCTTCTACTATCTTTGGGGTTAGACTGTTCTTGTTTTTTGAGTGCTTTGAGCTGTGTCATTAGGTTATTTGTGATTTCTTTTCTTCTTTTGTGGGCACTCAGTGCTATAAATTTTCACCTTAGTATTGCCTTCACAGTGTCCCAGAGGTTTTGATCTGTTGTGTATTTGTTTTCATTGGTTTCTAGGAATTTTTTAATTTCTCCCCTTACTTCTTCTATGACCCAATCCTTCTTTAGCAGTGTGGTGTTCAGTCTCCATGTATTTACATGACTACTCTGGGTCTTCTTATAGTTGATTTCTAGTTTCACTCCATTGTGGTCTGAAAAGATGCAGGGAATTATGTTACATTTTTTGAATTTGCCAGTGCTCTCTTTGTGGCCCAGAATGTGGTCTATTTTGGAGAAGGTTCCATGTGCTGCTGAGAAAAATGTGAATTCAACTGTAGTTGGGTGAAATATTCTGTATGTGTCTAATAGGTCCATTTGGTTTATGGTATTCTTTAGGTCTGAGCCATTTTTTCTGACCTTTTGTTTACAAGATCAGTCTAGTGATGTGAGACGAGTATTAAAGTCTCCAAATATTAGTGTATTGTATCTATGTGTGATTTTATATTATGCAGAGTTTGTTTTATGAAAGTAGCTGCACCTATGTTTGGGGCATAGATGTTGATAATTGTGAGAAGCCTTGAAGGAATGAAGGATGTGAAAGATGCAATAACTGAAGTGAAGACATCAATAGAAACTATAAGCAGTTGATTAGACCACATAGAAAGTAGAATATCACTCTTAGAAGATGACCATTCCAAAAATGAATTCATAGTACACAATTTAGAAAAAAAATTTGACAGTATGAATTGGACATCGATGAGATCTGTGCCAATTTTAAAAGAGCTAACCTAAGAATAATAGGCATAGAAGAGGGATTAGAAGTTGAAACTAATAGAATAAACAATCTTTCCAAAGAAGTAATATCAGAGAATTTTCCAAACATCGAAAGAGAAGTTGACACACAGGTACAAGAAACATATAGAAGTCCCTCAAGACAAGACCAAAGAAGAGGTTCACAATGCCACATAATAATCAAGTTGACTAATGTAGAGACTTAGGAGAGAATTCTAAAGGCAACAAAAGCCAGGTGTGGTGGCGCATGCTTGTAATCCCAGCATTTGGGAGGCTGAGACAAGAGCATCTGGTTCTCGGCCAGGCTCAGCTACCTAGTGAGGCCCTTCGCAACTTAGTGAGACCCTAAGAATAAAAAATAGGGCTGGGCGTATAGCTCAGAGGTAGAATGCCTCTGACTTAAATCCCCAGAATTGCAAAAAAAAAAAAAAAAAAAAAAAAAAAAAAAAAAAAAAAAAAAAAAAAAAAAAAAAAAAAAAAAAAAAAAAAAAAAAGGCAACAAAAGTAAAAGGCCAAGTGACATTTAGAGGCAAACCAATTAGAATCACTCCAGACCTCCCATATCAAGTCATGAAAGCCAGGAGGGGCTGGAGTAACATATTCCAAACTCTGAAAGAAAATAACTTGCATCCAAGATTCTTCTACCCAGCAAAACTCTCTCTCAAAATTGATGGGGAAATAAAAACCTTCCATGACAAACAGAAACTGAAAGAATTTGTCTTCTAAATCAGCATAGAGAAAATATTCAAAGAGATTAACTACAAAGAAGAACTAACAATTAAATGTCAGAACTAGAGAAACAATAATTTTCAGGAAGCAAACAAGCAAAGAAGAATAAACACCACTAAAAACAGAAGTAAAAACTCAAAATGTTAGGAATTAAAAATCATCTCTCAATAATCAGACTGAATATAAATGGTCTCAACTCCCCAATAAAAAGGCATAAGGCGGCAAAATGGATTAAAACTCAGAATCCATCTATATGCTGCCTGCAAGAAACATACCTTACAAGCAAAGATTCCACAAACTAAAGGTGAAGGGCTAGAGTAAGGTAATCCATGCCAATGAAACTCGAAGACAAACAGGAGTAGCAACCATTATATGAGTTAAATTAGACTTCAAGCTTAAGCTTATCAGAAGAGACAAAGCAGGCCATTTTTTACTAGTAAAAGAAACAATCTGGCAAGAGGAAATAACAATTATCAACATCTATGCCTCAGTGTAGTTTTGATTTGCATCTCCCTGATTGCTTATGATGTTGAGCATTTTTTTCATATATTTATTTGTCATTTATATCTCTTCTTTTGTGAACTGTCTATTTAATTCAGTTGTCCATTTTTTGATTGGGTTATTTGTTTTTTAAGTGTTTAATCTTATATTTTGTATATTCTAGATATTAGTCCTCTATCAGAGGGATAGTTAGCAAAGATCTCCTCCCCTTCTGTAGACTCTATCTTTAGACTCTGGATGATTTCCTTTGATGGGCAGAAGCCATGCAGTTTATTGACTCTTTTTTTAAAAATTTCCTTAGCTTTGGGGTCATATTGAGGAAGTTTGTACCTGTACCTATATTTTGGAATATTAGACCTATGCCTTCTTCTAATAACTTCAAAGTCTCTGGTATAATTTCCACATCTTTGATCCATCTTTAGTTCACTCTTGCATAGGTTGAGAGGTAAGGATTTAATTCTATTTTTCTACAATTGGATAACCAGTTTTCCCAATAGCATTTGTTGAAAAGGTTGTCTTTTCTCCAGTTTGTGATTGGCTTCTTTGTCAAAAATCAATTGGTATAAGTGTGTGGATTTGCTTCTGTACCTTCTATTCTGTTCCATTGGTCTATATGTCTGTTTTTGTGCCAATACCATGCTGTTTTTATTACTATAACTCTGTAGTATAATTTGAAGTCAGGAATTGTGATACCTCCTGCATGGTTTTTATTAGGTAGGAGTTGAAGGTCACATGATATAAAATATAATTTATCACCCATAAACATAATTTTAATCAATTTAATCCATGCAGATTGTAACAATATATAATACTCTATGTAACACATTTAATAAAGCTCCAAAAAATTTAAGCAACATGTATTTTGGTTATGTTGGGTTTGAAATTTATACCGAGGTTATAGTTAAATGTCCATATATTATCAAGAAGTTTGTTCTTAAGGTTGTTCACAGGAAAAACTAATAATATTGAAAATCATCATAAATATAGCTTAGCATATATTTTATGAAAAATAGATTAGAAATATACATTTTATTTTTTATCGGTGCATTATAATCATACATCTTAATAAGGTACAAGCTGCTAAAGGCATACATGCACACAGCACTCATTAGAAATATACATTTTCTTAATACTTAGTATTTAAATTCAAGAAACCACAGAAACAGAACTCAAATTGCTAACATAATATTATACCTAAGTATCTTGGTTAGAGGAAAAGAATACTCAACATATATTTTTAAATTACCATTTTATTAATTTGAAATAAAAATAAATGATTGTTACAAAGAAGTTCTATTCTATTGGATAACAGGATAGTCTTTAGTGGAAAAGCAAAAAACAAGTTAAAAAAACACTTAATTGAATTATTCATTTAAATTTCTGAAATATAAAATGTAAGTCAAAATAATTTTAATAATATCCAGTACCTCCATTTGCCTCCTAGACGAGATAATTTAATCATTCCATAATTATTCTAAATATAAAGTCTCTAAATTGAACTTATCATCTTTCTAGTCCATGACTGGGTGAATTAAGTTAAGATCTTTTAATCTCTATTGTGTCATATGTGGTAGGACACTGATTTTAGTTCTGACTGCACATTAGAGATACTGAGAAAGTTCTAGAAATTATAGATACCCTACCCAACCTCAGATTCTATTAGGGAAACAGACCTGGTATTGATATATTTTTTAAAAGCTCAGCAGGTGATTCTAAACTTGTAATTGTAGTTGAGGAATACTATATTGAATTAAAAATTTCAGTAAATATTATCAAAGTTTATGTTAGGTGGATTCTTATCCAGCTTAGCCATCAAGAAAATAAAGAGTCCTCGTTGCTTCTCTTCATCTGTCATCATAGATGAGTATATCTGTGTCCAAAGAAACATACTGATGCTTAAGGGAACGTATTCTACTTCACTGTTCCTGTCTCATTTCCTCCTCTTTCCTAGTCTTACAGGTACAA
>PVLC010010985.1:0-48569 GCA_004027655.1 Graphiurus murinus
ACCAAGGACACTCCTCACAGACATAGAAAAATCAGTCCTTAAATTCATCTGGAAAAACAAAAAGCCCAGGATAGCCAAGGTAGTTCTTAGCAATAAAAATCATGCAGGAGGCATCACAATACCTGACTTCAAACTCTACTACAAAGCCACAGTAATAAAAACAGCATGGTATTGGCACAAAAATAGATACATAGACCAAACCTTTTCTTTTTATAAGTTGATTAGCTCATGTATTTGTTACAATGAAGAAAACTGAACTAACACATAGATTCAATGCAAACTCCATCAGAAATACTAATGGTATTCTTCACATAAGTGTAAAATATGATTCCAAAATTCATATGAAAACACAAAAAACTCTGCACTGCCCAAATAATCCTAAACAAAAAGAACAAAGCTGGAGGCATCACAATACCTTATTTCAAACTATATTACAAAACTATAATAATTAAAACAGCATGGTGCTGTTTTAGTATACTAGAAGCTCAAGCAAATTAATAGCAATAACACAAAACAAAATTAAGAATGGGTAATTAACCTGAAGAAATATTTCTCAAAAGGAGACATACAAATAACCAACAAATATCTGAAAAAAATGTTTAGCATCAATATTCATTAGAGAAATTCAAATAAAAGCCACAATGAGATATTATCTCACACTTCTTAGTATGACTTTGATCAAAAAAAAGGAAAAACAACAATGTTGGTAAGAACATAAAGAAAAAGGAACCCTTGTATACTGTGGGTTGGAATGAAAATTAGTAAGTTCATTAAGTAAACTTACATGAAACTCCTTCAAAACCTAAAAGTAGAATTACTCTATGATCCAGCAAAGCCACTTCAGCAAATTTTATACTCTAATTGAGTATAAAATCTCAATTAGACAAGAGAAATTCTTTTTTTTTACTTCTATTGCACAGTATGGTAAATATACTTAATTATAGAGTATCATATATTTCAAAGTTGCCAGAGAATACATTTCAGATATTCTCATTATGATGAATGCCCAGCTTTTAAGGTGATAGATGTGTTACATAGCTTCATTTGATAAATCCACGTCATATTTATGAATCATAATATCACTTCTTATACCACAAATTTATAAAATTATAAATTGTCAACTTACAATAAAAAGACTAAGCCCTGCCATGTTCTAATGTTTAGATGAGCAAACTCATGCAATTTAGAAAATGCAGTCAATAAAGTGGAATAACCAGGAGACTATGTTGTCCTAGAACCCAAGCTCAGCCTGATTAGACATAGTGCCTTCCTCAGAAAACTATGAATGGATCTACCATATGATCTAGCTATAATACTCCTGGTTAAATTTCCAAAGAGATTGTAATCAGAATATTATAATGATGCATGCATATCCATGTTTATAGCAGCACAATTCACAAGAGCAAAATCATGGAACCAACCTAGGTATCCATCCACAGATGAATGGATTACAAAAATATGGGCTATTCACACAATGGAATTCCACTCAGCAATAGAGAAAAACAAAATCATGTCATCTACTGGAAAATGGATGAACCTGGAGAACATTACGTTAAGTGAGATTAGCCAGTCACTGAAAGTGAAGGGTCATATGTTTCTCTCATATGTGGATCAGGATACAAAAGGAACTCTAGATAATAGAGAAGAAACCCTACTGGAGTGATGGAGGGGGTATAGGAGAAGTTTACAGAGGGATGTAGAAATGAATGAAGGAATCACTTCCACTGAAGTTATATACATTTGTGAAATATATATTTTATATATTAAAATAAAAGAATTATAAAAATAAAATATATTTAAAAAAAGAAATCCTACACAGCTCAAACAACAGACCTGCCCCACTTTAACCTCTCTATAAGGGTTTCTAGCTTTTATTGCCCTTCCTGAATCTTAGTATTCAAAATTAAACAGTGTTTCAAATTCATTTTGACAGTTCAGAGTACAATGGGCCTATCAATTCCCATGATAAGCACACTATAACTCTATTAATGCTGCTTAGGATTAAATTAGCTTCTGCTAGCTTGTCATATTATTTTCTTTGGTTAACTGAAAATCCCCAGATCTTTGGCAACATGAACTGTTTTCCAGCCAAGTTTTCTCCATCCTCTAACTTTCATTATTGATTTCTGAAAATTATACCCAGGAATTTGCATTTAACCTTATGAAATGTCATCATTTGGCTTTAGCTGATTTTGTCTTTCAAATTTATTCTGATTTTTGATTCAGCAATCAGATAAAACAGCTACGGTTTTAACTAGATGTCATATGCAAACCTGAGAAACATACATAATTGTCTTCTCCAATTCATTGATAAGGATAATCAGAAAAGTTGGGGTCTGTGGTGACAGAGCAGAAATCTCTACCTAGGCAACACAAATTCACATCATAATGAATTCTTGGAAATTTATTAAGAGTAAAGGTGATATTTCTCAATGGTAGAGATGTTGGCAAATCATTTTAAAAGTTAAAATTTTAAGTCCTGATTTTTCCAAAAGAATATGAAGACTTATTATGTTAAAGTTAGAGAACAAAGAAATATGTAACAAAAGCATTTTTATCCCATGGCATAATTAGGAAATAGTTATCCATTTTTAACCGACATGAGTCATAAGCCTTTTTCTTGGATAATCATTTAATCCTTAATGTAACTATAAACTACACACTATTACCAATTCCAATGGAAGCCAAAGGAAGCTTAGGCTTATAAAGGTTAGTTAAGAAAATCTCTAGTTACCCGTTGACACTCTAAAGATTCAGCTGAGATTTCTGACTCCAGGGCTGGTGTGCTTATCCTGCAAGTAACACTGACTGCTTACAAACTTGGTCCAAAGAGATCATTACAATGCCAAATGAAACCATATTCTTAACATCAAATAACAGTCAGTATAAATATTTTAAGTGACATATTTTATATTTTAATATACTTTTTGTTTAGTTCTCTGTAAAAACATAAAAAGTCCTTATTATGGTTTGAGCACTTAACTTTTTTTTCTTTAACATAAAAGCAGCTCGTGAACACATATCTAAATGAAAGAATAAAAACCTACAGGATTATTTTTAGTGGTCCTATAGCTTCTACTTACAAGAATAGGTCACTATTTTATCAATATCCTATCATCAAACCTTGTTTCTAAAAAATTTTATAGTTTTTAAGAAGCTGAAGAATTCCACTATAACATTAGAGCTATTATGGTATAGTGGCATATAATCAATTGGTTAATCTTTAATTCAGGATGTTTCATGAAGTATTTGTATGCTCATGAAGTATGCTTTTTTTTAATTACTTAGGTTTTGTAAACATTAGGTTGATTATTTTGATAAGACACAATATCAATATTAGCTTCATAAAGTTAAGATATGGATAAAGCAAAAGAGTGCCAGAAAACCTTAAAATAGTTCTTGGTAAACAGTAAAACAATTATTTTTATATTTTTATTTGTATAAATTATATTATTTCTATAGACTAAACTCCCAAAAGTAAAATTTGGGGAACTTAGATATTTATAGCTTTCAATACCTCAATATATAAGCAAAGTTTCTCTTCAGAAATATCTTATTGGATCCTGTTAAAGCTCTACAAGTGCAAAACATATTTAATTACATTAATATAAATCAGTTTCCCACTTTTTATTGCTGAAAATAAGAAATTATATTTACAGCTTGATTTTCCTAAGAATGATATACATTTTACTCAGATCCTAGGTTTTTCCTTTGCAAAAATGAAGTTTCCTTCCTTATACTTCTAGAAAATATAAAATAATACATTTTCTTTAGGTCCACATTTAATGGCTACATATACATAGCCCTTTAATAAGAAAAGTTATCAAAAATAAAAATTTAAGAAAAATAAATAAATTAATGGTAAATGAACTGAGCACCATGGCACATGATTTTAATCCCACTACTTGGGAAGCTGAGACAGGAGGATCGCAGGTTCAAGCCTCAGCAATTTACTGAGACTCTCAACAATCTAGAAAGATTCAATTTCAAAATAAAAAGCAAAAAGTGATGGAGATGTAGCTTGGAGGTAGAATGCCCCTAGGTTCAATCCCCAATAAAACACACACACACACACACACACACACACACACACAGAATTTTTAACCTAGTTTCTCGTTATTAAAATAGTGTAGAGTTTTATCATATGTATAACATTTCACTTATGAATGAGGTAACCATTTTTGTACTGAATTGTACATAGTTAGAGTCCCTGGTCCCTATATCCCCAAGTACAGGTTAAGGATATCAATACTCTTGGGCCCTTTTAGAAGGAAAGTTTTATTGATACATGTGAACCAAGAGTTTGATTTGTAAGAAAGTGAGAGGCCAACAAACCATACTCAAAGAAAATGTGTCTAAGCAGAGGAGTAGGTGAGTTGCTGCCGATAAACTAAATTTCCACTGTATTCTAAAGAAAATGTGTATCCTTATAAAGTTATGCTAAACTCAAAGTCAGCTTTGTGTGTTTCCTCATACATGGAAAGGATTAGTATATCCTGATTTTTTTTAACATCTATGTATCACATATTTACTAGAAATAACAAAGAAGTAATATCGATATTTTCTAATGATGTAGATGACATACATACTGCTCCCATCTTTGTCCCAAACTTCTCCCCAAATGTTTTCAATTATCAGTCCACAAATAATTTTAATCATTGCTATTTTAAATGTTTACATTTTACTTTGCATATTACCTACATATTTTAAAAATGAATATCTCATTCTTCATAAGCAATGATTCTATTTTGAAACTAAAATTAAAATCAAAATTCTGTCTGGAGCTTAGGAGTTCTAAGTAACGAGAGGGTCTTTGTCTTAGGTTTTGTTTTCTTTTCACCATATAAAATACAGAAGTGAAGTAAAAAATGTGGTTTATTTTAAGAAGTGTAATTTTGTTTTGCACATTATTATATAATTGAAAAGCATTAAAGGGTAATTATTAGATTAATAGCAAGGACCTTGGACTTAGATTGCCTTAGCTTTGAATCTTGGCCCCATTATTAACTAAGTGCATGCAATGTTATTTAATTTCTCTTTCTCTCAATTTCTTCATCTGTAAAATTTGTATAACTTTAATAACTGCCTCCTGAGGTTATTGTAATGACTACATGGGTTAATTCATGTAAAGTGCTTAGAACAAAATGTAGTACCTAGTAATAACTTAATCACCAATAGTATTTATTATTTTATTAGTCTGTGTAACTTGGGAAAATGAAAACTCTTGCCAAGGAGAATTAATGAAATAGAATATCTGTATAACACTTAATAAATGCTTTTTGCAAACATTATTGTGTCATATATCCCTTTGGAACCAGTGTCATTTTCATCATACTGGGGACAATAAAAATAAAGTTTGAGAGCCCGGAGTAATAATGTATACCTGAGGCAGAAGGATCACAGGTTCGAAGACAACCTCAGCAATATAATGAGACTCTCAGCAACTTAGAGAGACCCTGTTTCAAAACAGAAAATTAAACAAATAAAAAAGGGCTAGGGATGTATCTCGGAGGTAGAATGTTCCTGGGTTCACTTGGGAGGCTGAGACAAGAGGATTGCAGGTTCACAGCCAACCTCAGCAATTTAGCCAGGCCTTCTGCAGCTTAATGAGAACTTTTTTTTCAAAAAAAAAAAAAATAATAATAATAAAATAGGGCTAGGGATGAAGCTCAGAATGTTCCTGGGTTCAATTCCAAGTACTGAAAAAAAAAAAAAAGGAAAAGGAATATCTCTATGCCTCCCCCAAAACATAAAAAATGTTTGGAAGCATTAATAACCTTACTGGGTTGTAGATTGTAGATAGGATTCATTCCAAAGGCTTCTGAATTGTAATGTATTTCTCCATCCATGCTTCAATGTATTCATTAACAAAGATGACTTTCTATGTGAATGAATAAATAAAGTACATGCTAAAATAACAAAGCAATAAGAATATCATATAATAGACACATAGTTCAATTTCTTTTGGTAATTTTTAGAGAGGCTGGGCAAAATATCTAAGACTTAGGCAGCAGTTCTCGCTAGGTGGGAGATACTGCCCTGATGAAATGTTTTTTTGTTTTTTTATAAGGAAACTGTATTGTTGGAACTTAATTATGATGGTGTCTGGTGTCCATCTGTGCTCATAATGATCAACTGCCGTATCCTAGCATTCTGAAGGTGGCAAATAATGTCCCATGAGTCATAAGCCAGGGTTTATTGTTCTTTTAATGTTATACCAAGAAATTTAGCTTCTCCTGCATCTCGTGGCTTACCAAAAATTAAGAATCACGGGGCATTGCTTTGTTAATGACCTTATACAAAGCACCCAGTTAGATATTTTCCTGATCAAAATGAGATGAATAGAGAGGAAAAAATACTCCAGGAATGGATGAGTGCCAATATACTAACTTCAAGGGCCCCCTTTCACATCCCTGCTCCACCTGCACCACAAATCAATACCGTATCTATTCTGGGTTGTCAATTTGCCAGACCCAAGTGGTGAAAGCACTTGAGGAAATTTAAAATGAGGCTGGATTTCCATGACTGCAGCAAGTTGAAATGACTGCAGTATTGCTCTTCCCGGATTGGGGTGGTGTAGCTGATTTATACAGCTAGTACCTCAAGGTTCATTAATGAGACACATTTCTATGGATCTTATAAACTGGGCAGACTTATTGGCACTGTGATCTTATAAACTGGACAGACCTATTGACACTGTGATTTGGACAGTTTGGTGGCTGGTAGTTTTGTGATAGAAAAAATATGTAACAGTAGGAATGTTTTTTAAGTATTTGAAAGTAGCCACAATTCATTCGAAGGGCATTTGAGTGGTCAGATAAAGGAGAACTTAGAATGGTATGTTCTATAGAGACAAAAAGTTTAATAAATATGCACTTTGCTTGGCATTTGTCAAAGGTAGGATGTCCTTTTCTCAGGAAGTTTAAGGAATGAGTGCTACATCCTCCTTCTCTTTGAAGGAATTTTGGTTCAGCATGATCTTTGCAAAAATGTTTAATTTGAGATTTTTCTTAACTTTTTATACTACTTAGCTGAAGTATGAGTTAACACTAAGAAAGTAAGCCTCAATTTCTAATTTTCTCAGCATCTATTGAAGATGCAGTTGGAATCAGGAACAATGTTTTCATTTGTAATGGTGTTTTAAGAGGGAGAATGTAAATCCCAGTTGTGTGACAAGGAAAGATGTGACAGGATTTCTAAGTCTAAAGTAATTAAGAAAAGTTGTGAGAATTGAAAGAAAAACTTAAGACTCCAGAAATTTATACATGTGTTTTGTCTCCCCCCAAATTTTTATATTTCATGTCACAGAAACATGTAAATGGAAATAGAAGGTTTATTAAATTGCATACACAATTTCAGGTTTCTGGAAGTAGAAAAATGTATTTATAAAACAAACTTTCAATATGAAGTGAGGACACGTATTCCCATACATATCCTCTCCGAGGAATAAAGGGTTATATGTAATGTATGTATCTGTATTTCATGTGTACATATATACTTCTCTGGCACTATTAATTATTTATACCTTTGTTGCTATCATATCTTAAGTTTAACTGTAGGACTTAATATAAAATTTTTGACATACTAATTGCCATATAAAATCTGAAAAATTTCCACAAATTATCTGTAAGAAAAGGAAAAGAATGCTAAATAGAATTGGAAGTAGGTACTGATCTATATGACTAGATCCTACAAGATATCAGTGTGTGTCTGATGAAATTGGGCTATAATAAAAATGAAAGTTACCTGACAGATATAATGATGACTTTGCGATTCACTGCTGAACATTTACATTATTATTATTTGATATTTAATCAATCACTGGCAGAAGTTTATGAATAAATGTGTATGGTGTAGACTACAAATAAAAGAGAAAACTCAAAGTCATTGGTATAAATATACATGGTCACTTAAAATATTAAAGGTCTAGTAAAGTTAGATATCAACTTCTGCAAATGAAAAGAAGGAATAAATGCATGCTTTCATTAAACTAACTTTATTTTCCTTTAAAATAGTGAAAGTCATCCTCCATTATAAAAATAGTATGAATACCATTCTTGAAGATCAGGCCAGGCAAGCCACTTAATTTTAAGTACCAAGGTCATGTGATGTGCACACAGAAAGCTGGTGCTAGGAATGGCACATCTGTCAGTACTGCTTTTATTGATGTAAGAAAAGTCAACGGAGCAGAATATTGCCAAAGTGAGAAACCAAGACCAATAGACTTCTTATTTTTTGTAAAAAAATAATAAGCTTAAAAAATAAATGTACATCTTTTACAACAAAGTAATACAAATCTTTTATAACAGGGCATAACAAGGCAGGGTGTCTTTGAAAAGAAGTGTGAGATTCTTTTTTTTTTTTTAAAGATTATTTTGGTATTTGGATTCGTATGCATTTTAGCATGGGTTTTTACATTTCTGAAAAATTTTGTTGGAATTTTAACAGGGAAGCATTGAATCTATATATCTCTTAGGGTAATATTGTCATCTTATCAATATTAACTCTTTCAATTCATGGTCAGGAGATGTATTTCCAATGATTTATGATTTTTAAATTTATTGTAACAATATTTTTTATTCTTATTGTGTAAGTTTTAGGCTTTCTTGGCTTAATTTATTTTTAAGTATTTTTGATGCTATTGTAAATATAAATGCATTCTTAATTTTTATTTTTGTGTTGTTTACTGTTCGTGTATATAGACATAACTGATTTTTTGTGTGAGGATTTTGAGTACTATACTTTGCTGAATTTATTAGTTGAGATGTTTTGTTGCTAGTGTGTGCGCATATGCATGTTATATGCATTCTTTAAAGTTTTTTTAATACAAGATTTCCAAATAGAGTTTTACTTTTCGTATCATAATTTGGATGGCATTCATTTCTTCTTAAAGTCTAAATGTTCTTCCCAAAATGTTTAGTATTGTTTTGAGCAGAAGTGGTCAAAGAAGGCATTCTTGTTTTATTCTTTATCATGAAGATGAAGCTTTCAATATTTCACCACTGAGCATTGTGTTATATTAATTCAATTTTTAAGAGCTTACTGCCATTTTTATTTTGAGAATGGTCAAAAGGGAGTAGAAGCAGGTGTTTCAATTAAGAAAGAACTTCAGTGGTCGTTGTTATGATGGTTTAAAAGATAAAAAAATAGACATATTAGGGATGTGTTTGGATGTAGAATGACAGAATTTCCAGCATATACAGGGTAATAACTTGGCATGGAATTCAGATGTGCAGTTCCCAATATAACAGCCACATGTGAAAATGAAAATTAAATTAAGTTTAGCTAAAATTAAAAATTTAGTTCCTCAATTGTACTAGCACCTTTCATGCATACAATAGTAGAAAACTTTACTGAAGAGCAAGGCTTTAGAGCATGCCTATGAATTTGCCTTTAGTATGCTTCCCTTTTCAAGGTTAAGTAAAGGAAAAGAAATTTGAAAAGCAACCATAAACATTGACCTTTAAAAATATACAATTATTTTAGTAACATAAACTATTAAATCAATTAGCATTAAAGCAAGTTAAATGCATTTTAATATTTTTCTTCCAGTGCTAGAGATCAAATTCAGGGCTTTGAGCATGGTAGAGAGTTCTAGTTTCATGTATTTGTTTACATCTGAAGTTCAACCACATAAATTGTTTATCAATGATTATACATGATAGTGTTTTTTGAGAGACAGTATTGTCCAATATTTAAGAAGTTATGCTATGATATTAGGCTTTTCTTTGTTTTCTTTTTCAAAGGAAGTTACCACACACCTGTAATTCTCTATTTTTTCATAGATAAAATGGGGAAATGATATTTTGACTACTTGAATCATTATGAGAATGAGACAAAGCTGAGAGCACAGTGTCTAGCACATTTTAAATGCCTGCTGAATCACGAAGAAATATCTATGAAAACCAGTTATAAATAGATAAGCAGATAGATATATTATAACATGATTTCATTTCCCAGCTCTGATTTATTTATGACTGCTTCAAACTCTGAGTAAAGTTCAGAGATTCAATATAGAATTTGTTAATGTGTTTTTCTTGAGGAACACTGCATATTCTAGATGGAACGCTATTTCTAGAAAACATTTAATCAAAACAGAGATTGAATGAGAAAGCCTCTGAACACCCAAAGGTAAGCAGTTCCTGAGCCTGTTTAGGCCTTGTTTCTCAGCCAGCTGCTACCATATGAAAAGAGGCAACGTTCATAAATTATTACGCACTTTAAGTACTGTGGGGACAGGATTAGTTCTGTAGTTACACATCTTTGTGATTTTGGCAAGTCATGAATTCCTTAATATTTAAAAATGCTCACACTCATAGAAGGGTTCTTTTTGCTTAAGTTTCAAAGAAATTTTTGTTGTTGCCAGAAAAATTTATGTTAGATATTGTGCCTGATGAAATTCTTATTTTTATTGTGATGTTTATTTAAAATCAAGAATACTATGAAAGAGAATTAAAATCTTCATAAAAGAAAATGGAAAAGCAAAATCATTGACATAAATATTTACTTGTATATCCTCAAACTGGTAACACTTTCAGCTGCCAAATATTTCAGTAATTGATTTTTTTTTCCAATCATTACAGGAATGAAATAATTTTAAAGTGATTTATAATATACTATTATTGATACATTTTACTTATACATCACAATGTGATGCAGAATGATAAAAACATAAAAACACACAGCCTTGATTGGAGCCTTCTGGATCTCACCTTGTTCCTTCCCCTCCTCCATACAGTACTGAAATTGGTATTGATAAATTCATATATACACATTCAATTATTTGAACTGTTTCTTTCATCAAGTCTCTTTTTTTCCTTCTTTTTAAAGTGATTTTTATTTTTGCATGTGTTTATGAACACATGCTACTTGGTTACTGTATTAGCATTTTTTGCAGCTATAATGTAAAGAACTGACCATATGACTTAGAGGAAGGAATATTTATTTGCTCGTGGTTTCAGTCCAAGTGAGGCTAGGTACCATGGATCTCAGGGTATGGCGGTGGCAAGAAGTGGAGAGAGAGAGCACAAGGCTTTCCTCCACATATCATGGAGGCTGAAAGCAAGAGAGAGGCAAAGGGAAGAGGAACCATGTGTAATCCCTAAGGCTGCAGCCCCAGGGACTCACTTTCTGCAGCCTCACCCTGCCAGCTCAGGCTCCACCCAGATCAATCCATCACAATGGAATTTCCACTGCTGAGATTACAATTCTCATTACTTAACTATATCAACTCTGAATATTAATAAGTGAGCTCTTTAGCTCTATAACAGCAGTATGGATTTTTTTCTTCAGAATCCAGATAAATGATATGGTAAGCTTATTACTCCATTTATATTAATGCCTATTCATATATTTTGCCCATTTTCTATTTGGATTATCTTTTGCTTGTTGATATATAGAGGTTTATATCATTTGGATATGGTAGCCTTTTTAAATTATAATATGACTTTTACTTTTTCTTAGATTGTTATGCCATTTGCCTTGAACTTAGTTGATGAGAATGATGAGGCATACATTATTATTTATATAAAGCATAAACAAATATGCTCCTTTACTATTTCTATGGTCTAAAGAATAGTTAGAATGACCTTTTCCATTCTATGGTCATAAATGACTTTAGTCAGTATGAAGAATGACTGTTGAAGGTACAGTTTGAAGAACACATTTGGAAAAAATAACAAGATTAAATATATTGGGCTACATACTCATTTCGAATTTGAATATTAAAGCTAGAAAAATCTACTGCATAATGCACAGAGGTAAAAGTCCCTTTGATATTATGTTGGGGAATATTTTGGGAGTGATCCATTAGTTATTTCAGTAAAGAATAAAGTAGGGAAGGTTTGAAGGGGTATTTTTTCCTGTATCTATTCATCTTATTTTAAGTGTTTAAAAGTCATTAGAGCAAATCTAAAATTTCATTAAAAATAAATTACTTTAGTCATGTCTTTTACATGATATAAACACATAGATATGTATACATACACACACACATATATATTGTATGTACATGTATTATGTGCATATATAATATGTATATAATGCACATATATAATATATATGTGCATAATATAATATATATGACTACATGTGTATATATGTTTGGAATCTACTTTAATTCATCTTATCTTAGTAAGAGAATAGGTATCAATCCAACTTCTTTATTTCACCAATTATTGACAAATTATTGCAGTAATGCCACTTATTTAAAATTTTATCCCATCTGATTTAATTTCAATCTACCTTTAGTATATAACACATTTTACTATAGATCTAAGTCTATTCTGAAAAATATGTCTTACTCTATTGGTCTGTTAATCCAGGTGCTATTAACGTACTTTAAAAATTATTGAGTAGTAAGGATAATATCCCTGTGTAGATCTTTTTTCCAAAGTTTTCCTGGATATTCATGGCTATATAATTTTTCATTCATTTGATATTTGACACTTTTAAGACTTCTCTCATTTTTCATTGCTCATTTCATTTTTTGTTATTATTGTTGATATTGTAAATAAAGTCTTCTTTTAGATTGTGTCTTCTACCAGTCATTGTATAAATATATGAAGATTATTGATTTTTATATTTTAATTTCACACTCAACTGCTTTAGACAATTATTTTATTTTTTGTAAACATTCTTCTGTTTACTCTAGTAAAATTACCAGGATTAAATTATGTTATCTGAAAATATTGATTTTTTTAAAACTCATTTTTATTGTTTACATTTCTGATTTATCTTTTAACCAATTACATTGGTAGGGACACCTACTATCATGTTTGATAATTATGGCAATTCTTAGGCTCTCTAGTTCTTGGCTGTGATTGTTTGAATATGCATGTTGGAGTTTAATTACCATTATGAGGTATTAAGGGGATGGAAATTTAATCCAATTATTTTATTTAGAAGTGGGGCATTTGGGAGATAGTAAGATGAGGTCGTCAGGGTAGAGTCTCTATGACTAAATATTGATTGTTGTGTAAGAAGAGGAATAGAGACCATAACACACATGCAAGCTACCTGTTGCCCAGCATGATCTCTCCTCTTCCCGTGTTCCACATGTGATGCTCTCCATCATGAGGTGAGGCATGCAAGGGGACCTCACCACTCACCGAGGCTGGGGTCATGATGTGTGGCCTTTATGCTAACCTACTCTGTTTGTTGTATTGCATTATAAGAAACACAGAAAAACTAAGACAGAAAATTGTTACTTAGGTTTAGGGTCATTGCTATCTCCATACCCGAAAATATAGAAGTTGCTTCAGCACTTGGTAATGGGCTAGAAAAGGCTAGAATACTGAAGCAAATGAGGAATGATCTGCTGGAAACTGAAATAAGGGTTAACTTTGCCACACTATTGCAAAGAACTTGACTGACCTGTATTTATGCCCAAGAGCTTTTTAGAAGATTATTAGAATATATTTAAATGTAGAATATTTAAATCTCTTTAACTGTTCTATGCTTGTTTCCTATTGTATATTTGAACTAGATAATTTATTTTAATTTTATATGTTCACAATTAGAAATAATTTTCTATTAGTTTCCTTCTTTCTTTCTTTCTTCCTTCCTTCCTTTCTTTCTTTCTTTCTTTCTTTCTTTCTTTCTTTCTTTCTTTCTTTCTTTCTTTCTTTCTTTCTTTCTGTAATAGGGATTGAATCCAGCAGCATTATACCTCCAAGCTACACTCCCAGCCTTATTTTTTATTCTTTATTTTGAAACAGGGTCTCACTAAGTTATGGAGTGCCTCACTAAGTAGCTAAGGCTGGCTGCAAACCTGCAATACTCCTGTCTCAGCCTCTCAAGAACTGGGACTATAAGCGAGTACCACCACACCTGGTTTGCCATTAGTTTTAGATGAGGCTTTGGACTATTGAATGGTAGAACAAATTAGGACTTTGGGAATATTTAGGATGATTGAATTATGTGAAAAGAAAAGAGCTTTGTAGGACTAGAGGAAAAATGCTAATCCTCATCCTGAGATATTAAGAGGGTAGGATTTAATCTATGGTATTTAGATGTGGGCCTTTGAGGCATACATAGAATTAGGTAAGGTTATTTGTGCAGGGCTCTAGTGATTAAATATTTGTGTCTTTATGAGAAAGTGGAGAGTCCAGAATATACACATACACACACACACACACACACACACACACACACACACACACTTCCAAACTCACCATATTATCTGTCTCCCACATATTCTCCCACCATGATTCAATATGCCAGGAAGGGACACAATCATGGGTGTCTTTGAAAAGAGCCAGTGCAATGCTGTTTGGTCTTTCTGATTTTGAAACTGAGCTAAATAAACCTCTTTTCTTTATAAATTACTCAGCCTTAAGTACTATAAAACACACTACTACTCTGACTTAGCTATAAAATTTCTAGTACTAACCCATGTCATATATATGATGATTGCATCCATGCCTGTCAGAAGGAGAGACCAAGCCGGGCATGGTGGCATATGCTTGTAATCCCAGTACTTCAGAGGCTGAGACCAGAGGATCTGGGTTCGCGGCAAGCCTCAGCTACTTAGTGAGGCCCTCCACAACTTAGTGAGACCCTGTTTCAAAATAAAAAATAAAAAATAGGATTAAGATTGTAGCTCAGAGGTAGAATGCCCTAAAAAAAAAAAAAAGGAGAGACCAAAAATCCACACATTTAGAGTCAATTGACTTGTGATAAAGATGTCAAGAACACACAATGGAGAAAAAGAATCTTTTCAATAAGTGATGTTGGTAAGCCAGATATCTATATGCAGAATTAAATTGGACTCTTAACCCCCACTACATAAAGATAGCAACTGAATATCATTAAACGCTTGAAGGAAGACCTGAAAAAATAAAGCTATTAGAAGAAATCCTCTATGATATTAGTCTAGGCAATATTTTTGAGTAAGATCCCAAAACCATAGACTACAAAAGCAAAAATTGACAAATAGCAATGCATCAAACTCAAACACATTTGCACAGCAAAGGAAACAATGAACAAAATGAGGGAATGAGCCTCCATTTGGGGAGAAAATATTTTCAACCATACATCTAACAAGAGGTTAATATACAAAATATATACAGAAATAAACCATTCTGTAACAAGGAAACACATAACCTGATTTAAAAGTGGGCTAAGGTTCTGAATAGACATTTCTCAAAAGAAGACATACAAAAGGCCACCAGTAGGTGAAAAAAAAAAAAAAAAAGCTTAACCTAATTAATCATCAAGAAAATGCAAATTAAAACTATAATGAGATTTGATTTCATACATGTTAAACTACTTGTTAGCAAAAATATGAAGGAACAAGTATTGATGATGATGTGGATAAAAGGGAACCCTGTGGGCTTAGCTGTTGCTTAAAATGGCAGAGTCGCTGTGAAGGTCAGTGGCTGGTTCTAGCCCCATCACTAAAGGCAGAGGACCCCACCTCATTTCAGCTGAGCCAGCTTCCTATACTGCCCCTAATCTGTTTTTCACAAATTCAATTAATTAAACACAATTGCAATCATTATTGTGAGAGAGTAAGCAGTTTTTCTTTGTGATGTCCTTATGAAAATGCCAATGTAGAAACTTCCATATTTGATAATGGTTCCCGCCGAATCCATTGTTGTGCTTTTTGGTTTTCTGTTTGTTTGTTTTTCTGGGTAAGATTCTTTTCTTAAATTTCTACTTTCTCTATAGTTTGTTCAAAATTATATCACCCCCTGAAGTCAGCTTTAATAAACAAGATTATTTTCTGGAAATTATTACTTTATCCAGGTTTTCAAATTTATTTGTACAGGGCTGTGTAAAGTGGTCAGCTAAAATTACCAATATCTTCTTTCCATAGTTATTTCCTTCTTCCTATGCTTTCTGTTAGCTGATGTTTCATCTAATTAATTTATTTTCAAAGGACCAGCTTAGGAAAGTGTATTTGTGTGTGTGTCTGTGAATACATATATGAATGCAACCCTTGTGAAAATGTAAGGCAACCCGGTAACTGCTTGGAATCATTCTTGTGGTTTCTTCCTTTCTTCCCATCATACTTCTGCAATATCGTCACTAAGAGAATCAAGTGAATGTGGCGTTTGTTGGCAGGGTGATGAGTAAGATAGTAGAGAGTCCTCGGCAGCCTACTCCAGGGTGAGTTAGATATATTTACTAGATCAGATTACACATGAAAAATGGAAAAGTGTATTTGTATGGTTTCCTTTTAGTGATGATTAGGACTCTTAACTGTTAGTATAAACATTGTCATAAAATCATAACCTATTTAAATATATTTCACTCCAAATTCAGTTATAAAAATTCATAAATATTCAGATCAGTAAACTTTTAATTTACATAAAATGTCTCTTGGATTAAAAGTATTTCAAACAAGTTTAAAAAAGTACACATATTTTTATTTCTAATTTTTTTTAACCCATGCAGACTAATATGGCTAACTTAGATATATTTTGCAAAACATTGTTCTTTTCTCGAGGTGTTTTGTCATTTGCTACTTGGAATATATTTTATTATTAATTTGGAAAACTTTTGATATTCTATAAAACTGAATATGATGACTTTGAAAACATTTTGTATAATTTTAAAAGAATATATTAGCCAGGCATGGTGGCGCACGCTTGTAATCCCAGCATTTGGGAGGCTGAGACTGGAGGATCCGGGTTCCCAGCCAGCCTCAGCTGCTTAGTGAGGTTCTCTGCAACTTAGTTAGACCCTGTTTCAAAATAAAGAATAAAAAATAGGCCTGAGGCTGTAGCTCAGAGGTAGAATGCCCCCAGGTTCCAACCCCACTACTGCAAAAAAAATAAAAAGAATATATTCCTTTAACTAAATTATCTTAATTATAAGACTTGATTGCTTTCTTTAAAACTTAAAAATTATATGAAATCTCATGTTGAAAAATAAATTTGGAACATTAAGTAGACTTACTTGACATATTTCAATTTTAGTCACATAGTTGATTAAAGCTCTTACTATCATGATAATAATATATTGTCATGAATTCTATGGCAACACATTTTATACTCATAGGGAGTACCCTGTGATGCTGGAGATCCCATTACCATAACATAAATTTTAATTTTTGCATTTTTAATACCTTCACTCACTTGTGTATCTCCTTTTAGCAATATTACAAATAATTCTATAAATGAGAAAGCTAACTTGGTCAAAAATGCGAACATATAAAAATTTCCAATTATTTGATCTGATCCTTTCTGGAACAGTCTCTCTGAACAAACTATTTTTGTGTATTGATGTTGCAAGATAACACTGGTGATGATTTTTCCTGCCTCAGGGCAATTGTATGTGTTCTTTCATTGCAAAGACAATCTCTGCTTTTCCTAGTTACCTCCATTCTATATTTTATAGATCTACCAAAATTTCTTTACCTCGTATTTCAAATTTTGACAAGATATAAATAGATTGATAGATATGAATATCTACACATACAAAATCATCAAAGTGACATTCCCTTAGTGTCAACATCATTACACAAACTATGATGGCTAGGATATCATGAGGCCATATGATCTTGAGACTACCATCATATTTCTAGTCTTTCACTAACGAAAATACCATTAGGTAGTACATGACTATGTATATTCTCTCTCTCATGATACCCATTAAGGCATTCATATTTTACTGCAAATTCATTTCATAATATTTTTATACTTTTATTGGTGGAGTGTGTATGTGTGTGTGTGTATGTGTGTGTGTGTGTGTGTGTGTGTGTGTGTGTGTTACTGGAGATTGAACCTAGGGGCATTCTAGCGCTGATATGCACCCCAAGACCTATTTTATTTTGAAACAAGTTCTCACTAAGTTGAGGAGGGCCTTGCTAAGTTGCTGAGGCTGGCTGTGAACCTATGTGATCCTTCTGTCTCAACCTCCCAAATACTACTATTACAGGAGTATGTCACCATCCCAAGCTACAATATACATATATATTGTATATAAATATCCCTCTCCCCTGAGAAAAATGTAAACTTCAGGAGAACATGGATTCTTGAAGATTTGCTTACCACTAAATCCTTAACACCTGAGGTAATAAAGGCATAGATGGCAATCCAATCACTTTTTACATGGATGGGTATATAATTGATGGATGAATGACTGAACCCAAACCTCTTTTACACAATTACTAAAATCTCATTCAGATAGTCATCTCTTCTATGGAGGGCTGGGCTACCTCAGCTTCTGTTCCAGTGTAGGGCTCACTCCATTCTCAGCAATCAGGAGGGAATCTAATTTGCTTAGGACCTTTAGAATAAATTAATATTCATTTAAGCTGATAACAAAATCAGAAATGGTTTTGTGATTAGGATCTTTTAGTGATTTCATGTTTAGCAAGGCAGCTTTGATTTTTCATGGAAGAAATAAACTGTTCTCCCATGTCAACTTTGATTTTACTGAGGTAAAGGTGCTGGTGGTCCACTGAATCTAGATCAAATTGGATTCTTATCAGTCAAAATAGTGTTCAGTTAATAACTTTTGTGCAATTTATACACGGGTGAAGCAAGTCTCTAGAAAGCCTATCACTCAGACTCTCCTTCCTTGTGTCTTCTTTTAAATTTTTTCTTGGGATTTAGCTGGTCTGGTAGCCCAATTCCAGTTTTTGCACTGTACAATAATATATATATTTGCAGTACTGGGGATTGAACTCAGGGGCGGTCTACCTCTGAGCTATACCCCAGCCCTATTTTTTTTTATTCTTTATTTTGAAACCAAGTCTGCAGAGTGCCTCACTAGGTAGCTGAGGCTGGCCGTGAACCCGGATCCTCCAGTCTCAGCCTCTTGAATGCTGGGATTACAAGCGTGCACCACCATGCCCAGCTAATAAAAGATATTTGACAAGACAGTTGGGCATGCATTATTAAGATTTATTTTATGTGTTCAACTATATTTTATTGTCATTTACTTAAGATCACTCAAGATGTCTTAGAGTTATCCAATTTCTACTAGAAGAACAATTTGTTAGACCATCATGATTTATTATATTTTTTACATAAAATATATTATATAACCTACCTGATATAATTTACCATTACAGTGGTCACAAAGTGTAACACACTTTGATCCATATTTTAGTAGAATAAGACTACAAAATGTTTTTTCTGGATCTTAGCTTTTAGATTGTCATATTTCTGTTTCTTTCTTGAGTTTTGATGTATATTATCTTATGAACCAATAGTTTCCATGATATGAAGACTAAAATAATAGATTTCTTACCAGGCTGATTTATTAGTATTATTTAAAATAAAATGTTCAGAACATTTGAATACACCATATAATCAAGTATTGTTTCAAACCAAATATAGGGCATATTTCTGAAACAGGACAGTTCAGAATTGTATTCTTATCTATGAAAAATATCTTCCAAAGGTATCTATAAAAGAGACTCATAAAATAACCACAAAAACTGAAATTAAAAAATAAAAAAAAACTCAAACCCGAAGATCATTCAACTACTGACTGACAGTTGAGTGGGAGGAAGATTAGTTTTCCAGAAACAGTCTGAATACCATTAAAAGTTTATCATGAAATTGCTTGAACATTTTATCAGAAATGTTAATTTCTTCCAAGAAGAAGGTAGTGAATTATATTTCATATAAAAGCAGATAGTTGATTTGAAACATTGTTTTTCCTTTAGAGTTTGCTCTACAGCCATCTCATGTACTACATGCCCCAAATTTAATTTAGTTCCTCTTTTCTATCAGTCCTAATCTGCACCTTCTCCTGGAAGCCATGTTGACAATTTCCTTTCCTTCATCTTCAACATGCAAATAATCTCCAAACTTGTCTTTTTACCCCCTGGTTTTGTTTAGTACATTTATTTTCACTCAATTCCAACTCCTAAAGCTCTGGTCCACATCATAGGCCAGGTAATCACAGTGGCCTCCATCATGATCGATGGCAAAACCTTCATAGCTATCCTTTAAATTGCAGCTAGAGCAATTTTGCACAAATGAAATCTGGTCTGTCACACCCCTGCTTATTATCACTCAAAGTATTGCCATAAATCACATAATGAAGACCACATTTCTTAAAAGATACCAGAAAACTAAAGAAAATCTTCTTGCCTCTTAGTTATATATTTTAATATTTATAATAATGCATTAGATTTTCATTGCTGTCTAACAAACTACCACCAAGGTACTTGCTTAAAGCAATGGAAAATTACCATTTCTGTGGCCCAGGATTCTTGGCAGGGTGAACTGGGTTCTCTGCTCAGATTACTGGAAGGCTGAAATGAAGGTGTGGCTGGTCTAATGCATTTCTATATGTAGCTCAGGATTTTCTTTTAAATTTACATGCAGTGGATTTTCTTGATGGCTATTGGGGTAAGGATCAGATCCTTAGACCCTCCTCAGTTCTGTTTTTTTTTTTTTTTTTTTTTTTTTTGTGGTACTGGGGATTGAACTAAGGGGCATTCTACCTCCGAGCTATACCCCCAGCCCTATTTTTTATTCTTTATTTTGAAACCGAGTCTCACTAAGTTGTGGAGTGTCTCACCAGATAGCTGAGGCTGGCTGTGAACCCGGATCCTCAGGTCTCAGCCTCCCAAATGCTGGGATTACAAGCGTGCACCACCACGCCAGGCTTCTCAGTTCTGTTCTATGTGACCCCCTCCTAAAACCCTCCCACATTCTAATACCTTTTCCGTTAGGGAGGACTCAGTTCATGAAAGGGGCTTTCCTGGCTAAAACCAGACCTAGACAAGTTGCTTCACTTTTGATTAAATCAAAGCTAACACTTTAATGATAACCTAAATATAGAAGTGATAGTCCATGAGGCTTACAACAAAGAAATCCAAAATCTTGGAAGTATCAAAAGACAATATGAAGCCGGGCGTGGTGGCGCACGCTTGTAATCCCAGCATTCGGGAGGCTGAGACCGGAGGATCCGGGTTCGCGGCCAGCCTCAGCTACCTGGTGAGGCACTCCGCAACTTAGCGAGACTCGGTTTCAAAATAAAGAATAAAAAATAGGGCTGGGGGTATAGCTCGGAGGTAGAATGCCCCTGAGTTCAACCCCTAGTACCGCAAAAAAACAAAACAAAACAAAACAAAAACAAAAACAAAACAATATGAAAGCCAGGTGTGCTGGCGCGTCCTTGTAATCCCAGTACTCGGGAGGCTGAGACCAGAGGATCTAGGTTCGAGGCCAGCCTCAGCTACTTAGTGAGGTCTTCCGCACCTTAGTGAGACCCTGTTTCAAAACAAGGAATAAAAAATAGGACTGGAGGTGTAGCTCAGAGGTGGAATGCCCCAGGGTTCAATCTCCAGTACCACAAAAAATAAGTAAATAAAGGACAATATCAAAATGATTTAAAGATCTAAACATCCTAATTGGCTTTAAGATTTATGCTAAATCAGGCAGGAACTTCATTTCATAAAATAGAATAAATATTCTGATGGGCCAAACAAAAGAAGTTGATTTTATAAATAGATAAAGACTAAAAATGCAGAAACAAAGAACAGGAGGATTAGTCATTTCATAGTTACTTTTTTAAATATACTTTTGTTGGTGCACTGTAGTCTCATATAATAATGTAGTTCAGAGTGATAGTGGCATACATGCACACACAACACTCTGTTGGCTTTCCCCTGGCCTTCTCTTCACTTCTTCCCCTTCCCTGTACATGATATTGAGATTGGCATTGGTATTCACATATATACATAACTACAATGGAACTTTTCCCTTTATTAATCCCCCCCCACCCCCACACACCACTCTCCCCCGGACCATCTCCTTCACTCCACTGGGGATTCTCCTCCATTGTCCAAACTCCCTCCTGTATCCCAATTACTCTCTGACCTCTGCAGATGAGAGAAAACTATGACCCTTCACTTTCTGTGACTGACTGATCTCATTTAACATAGCTTTCTTTAAGTCCATCCATTTTCCTGCCATTGATATAATTTTGTTCTTCTTTATTGCTGAGCAGAATTCCACTGTGTGTATATCCCATAATTTTGTATCCCAGTCATCCTTTGATGGACACCTAGGTTGATTCCATGATTTGGCCATTATGAATTATGCTGCTATAAACATGGCTATACATGTATCGCTACAGTTACTTTTCTTTTATGGTAGAGAGGAGGGGACAGAATAGAAAAATCATAGATTAGTTAGCATCAAGTTAGTTTTTTTTGTAAAAGAATTAAAATAGAGGGGACATTATTATCATGCAAATTAATCTTGCTTGTTTGAGAAGTTTGACTTGTTATCTCTCATTTTTACGGATATTTGGAACATCAGGTAAATAGTTTAATGGTCAGATAAATAGTCTAACTTCAGTTTAGTTATGTGGAACTATGACATGGGTGAATTCATTTTGGAAATCTATTTGCTGGGGCCCAGTGCAGAGGCCTAGTACAAAAACAATAGCCTCCTGTAATTGTTATTTAACAGAAGCCACCCTAAACTATGTTTATCACAGACACCAGTTGGATTTGCTGTGAACATCTGCATACTTCTAAGAAACTTAATCCTTTAACTTTAGCCTTGACTACCTCACTTCATTACCTAAGTATTAGATGAAACAAAGTCTATATTCATTAACCTCATCAGGATGGAGAAGTTCGGTGAGACACAGAAAATTTGAGATAAATATATTTTCTTTTATTTGCAAAATTATAAAGGAACCTCAAATAGAAAAATATCAATGTTTTATTAGAGGGTATTGTTATGGTACTATATTTACAATAAAAATAATGTGTCCATTTGAAATTATGTTCTATAAAATAATAGCTAAGTAAAATAATTCTGCTGCAATATTAAGTAAAGATATTGATATAAATAAATATTTTCATTGTATTATTTGTTTCCTATCTATTCCCTACCCCTGTCATATACACTGTAGGACTTGGAGACCAGGGCCTATGTTTTATTCATCCTTATGTCTCTGGAAACTAACAGATTGTTGATACCTAGTAAACACTAGAAAAGTGTTTATTGCTTTGACGGAATTGGCTAAAACAAAATGGGAGAGATATAAAATGTAAAATAACTGCTAATAACACTATGGTATGCACATTTCTCTTGCTACCTAGAATACCTATTATATGATCCTAAGTGTCCAGTTCTTCACAGAAATTTTAGAGCAAGGATTGAGGATGAGTGAAATTATAAATATAAATTCACTTTGGATACAAGAGAACTTCAAGCATTTCCTGTGCTCCTTCTAAGTACAAGTACTTTGTGTAGTTTAAAATATTTTGCGATCTACCTAGTTTGGTTATAATGTCCCAGTTTGATTAGGTTGGCTGAATGTATTGTTCTTTAATTCTTTGACCATTTTCTTTACTTATAATTATGCAAAGGCTTTATACAATCTAAATGAGTTCTAGTAGACTCTGTGCACATCTAAAGGTGATCCAGTCTACAGCTTTAATAGTTAGAAGAACCTAGAGAAACAGTTCAGTTAGCAAGAATGAACTATTACCGTCCTGAGACTGGATAATTTATTTGTTTGGTTATAGGTCATATTACCTCTATGTTTTTATTTGTCTCAACTAAAGAGACTACTTATTTTCTTGCTGTGGGCCCCATCGATTTATTTAACCACAATTTCTTTTGACAGGAAGAATAATTTCTTACTTAGATGATCTCAGCAGGATCTACATGAGGAACAGAAATAATTAGGGATCTTAAGGAAATTTACTTATTTTCTCCTAAGGTTAAATACATGTGCATATATAACTATGGACATGGGTGTGTGTGAGTGTGTGTGTGTGTGTGTGTGTGTTTGTATCTACTACAAAATAGGGATTTTTATAAACTGAACAAACACAGGCAATAAACATTTTGCTTTATTTTGGGAAAAAAGTGGAAATTCTCAAACATAGATATACATTCATTGATTTAACAAATATTTGATTAGTGCTAGATATATGTGTACCTATCTATATATACAGATAGATATATTAATACCTAGCATAGGGTGAGACATATCTCATGCTCTCCTAGAAAGTGTGTTTAAAATGATGAACAAGAAAAACATAGAGTCTCTTCCCAAGATATAAATATATATATATATATATATATATATACATATATATATATATATATATATAACATTGGTGCAGTATGATTATACATTACAGTAAAATTTAAAGTAATACATTCATATTTGCACAAAACATCACTTGGTGTGTTCCTTCCTCATCCCATCCTAATATACCCACTCCTCTTTTGTCATACATATAAGTAAGGTTTTTAGTGATACCTGCATATATGAACATAATATTATTTGGCCTCTTTCCTTCCTCAAGCCTCCTTTTCCCCTATCCTCCTCCCTTACCTGTTCCCCTCCCGCTATTCACTGGTCTTACTTCTCATTATCATGAAGTTCTTCTTCTTTCTTATTTTCTCCCTAGTTTCCATATATGAGAGAAAATATACAAACCTTGAGTTTCACTTGGCATAATATTCTTTATTTCCATCCATTTTCCTGTAAATTCTTAATTTGCCTATATAAATATACAAATTACAACTGCCTCAAAAAGAGGTCCTTTTGCTCTTTCCTAAAAGAAATTCCTCTATCCAATTTTGATCCTGTTCCTCAAGTACTCTATGTATCACTTTTTCCTTTTACATTTCCAACATTTTCCATTTTCATTGGATTTTGTTTTTATTCTGAGAAAGATCAGAACATATAATCCATGGAAGTGGGTTTCATACATTTTTTTCTCCTCATTTAGAGCAGCTCCCAGCATATAGTGATCCTTATTTGGAGTCAATGACTTGAGTGTAACTGCTTATTATCTTTAGAGAAGCCAAAGAGGTCTTTTACTGACCCTGACTTCTTCATCTCCACATCTGTTAGAAGGGCAGAGTTCTCTTTTTTCCTTAACCTTATACTGATACTTAACTCTCCTCAGTCTAGCTTTTTCTTTTACCGCTCCTGAAGACTGCTTGGTTAGTCAAGACCAAACAAATTTCTAAAGGCAATAGTGTCATTGTGGCTTTCAACATACTTAAATGCCCTTCTGCATTTTTAGTAATGTTAATCCCTCCTTCAGCAAAAGTATTATTTTATATTCTTTAGTAATACATATTATTGACTAAAATTGAATATCATCGAATCACATTACTTGCAATGTGATGAATACCTTTTGATTTTATATCCTCTGTTATCTCTCCTTCCGTTCAGTATTGGTCATTTTAAAGGTTTTGCTGTTGGGCTCATCTCTCTCATCCCTACTATCATTTTCCTGATTCACATGACCCAAGTTGATACCTGACACAATCTATGTTTCCAACTCTTTCCAGTCTTTTATTTCTAACTATTAGACATTAATGTTTGCAACTCAGGGCAAATCCAACCAAACGCATTCAAAATCTAACTCCTTTCATTTACTTCCCTACTTGTTCAGCCTCACAAGTTAGAAACTGGAAATCACAGTTGACTCTGCTTTCTGTTGCAACTTTTACATTTAATTAGGCCCAAATAGCACCGGTCTGAGAAGGAGAAAATTGTACCCAGTCCATCACTCAAGATTCTTTAATTTTCCAGAATATCATCACAATTTTGTTAATGTTTTTATTCAAGCAAGATGTTCTACTGCTACATATCATACTACAAGACCTGTAGAAATTCTACACTTGTCTACTTTATACAGCCTTTAGATGTTGTTTCTGGTACACATCATGCAAAAGCAGAAGCCTGCAGAGTCCTATTGACTCCGTCTCTGAGCATTTCTTAAATCTGGTTTTATCTTTTCTAAGTTCATGTGTCCATTCTCCTTTGTACTGGTGGTGAACTTGCTACAAATATCTCATTTCTTTTGGATTATGTTAGAGTTATTTCACTAATATGCTCCGTGATTAATGTCATCTTCTGACTTCAAAGCCTTTGATGGCTTCTTAAGCCTCAACCCTCCCTCTAGCTGATGCCAGTATTGTTTTATAGTTTTTTCTCCATTAATTTCTTATGTATCTCTTTCACTACACCATGTGTCTATGCTTGAGTCCAATGTAGCAACTCAGATTTTAAAGAGTTTAAAAGTTCCATACCTATTTGTACTTCTTAAAACATTTTAATCTCTTCCCACTTATTAAAAAAAAAACAACAAACAGATTTCAAATATTTGGTGGCACTTCTTGGAACTACTCTTCCAGAGTTTATGTATTTCTTTTGCTCCCTTAGTATTATGTAATGATAATATTAAATTATTATTTGTTTATGTCCCTGTTTCTTTCTATAGATTGTGAGTGTACTTGAAATAATCTGAGAAAAAAAATTACTTCTCTTTATGTTATAGTGCTCAATACACTGCCTGGCTGTTTTTGAAACAGGAAAATTCAATCTGGGAAAAGATTGAAATCCAGGATACCAGTTTCCATCCAATACAGTCATAGAGCTTGGTTAAAAAAATCAAGATTGGTACATGGTAATGCATTCTTGTTACATGTGCAAAATAAAATTCCTTGAGAACTAATAATTTTTAAAAGGGTTTACATAATTAAAAAAATAAACATTGAGCCAGGCATGTTGACACACATCTGCAATCCCAAAACTTGGGAGGCTGAGATAACAGGGTCTCAGGTTTGAGTCTAGCCTCAGCTACATAGTGGTATGTTTGGCAACTTAATGAGACCTGTTTGAAAACAAAAACTTAATAGGGCTGGGGGTGTAGTTCTGAGATAAAATGCCCCGGGATTCAATTCAATCCCTAGTAACACCTCCCCACATAACAAGAAGAAAATGAACATTAATGAAATAATCCTTTTGTAACTCCTTTTCAAATTTCAAAGCTTAATGTTAGATGTTAGATATATTTTACAAAACTTACTGATGATAAACCTGTCTTCTTTTTTCTTTTCCTTTATTTTTATATGTGCTGAGGCAATCCTCAGGGCCTCACACATGCTAGCAAACACTATCACTGAAATACATACATTCCCATCCAGTTAGTCTTGTTTTGTTTGCATTTTGCCTAAAAAAAATTTCACTCTGAAAATATGCTTTCAGAGCAAGACAGAGGTAGTTTTCACATACCACCAGTTGCTGAGATAATACAGCTTTATGCCTGCTTACTAGTATAAATTACTAACAGTGCTCACTTTCAGTATCAAAAGTCTTCTGACTTGGACAATAATTATGCAGTTGCTCTAATTATAGGGAACATTAGTGGTTTAATTAGAGAGTGTCACGAAGCTCTTTGAAGGACAACACTTTAGAAAGGTTGAGTAGCACCACTGATTATTTTAAATGTGATAAAGATGTAAACTGCCTTTCAAAAGAAAGTTTGAGTAGAAAGATCAAGCAAATTATTACTTAGATTTCATTTACATAGTGGGAAGGATGAACAATTTGACAAGTGCATCACTGTGTTTTTAAGATGTAATTCTTTATGGTCTGAAGTGAGCCTTTCTCTGTAATAAAAATTGTATTAATGTAATCCAAATAATTTTGCAAATCACCCCCACAAAATATCTTGGGACAAGAAGAATTTTGATAAATAGAGGGAACAGTGTCTTCCACAAGACTACTGCCATTTCTGGCAGAAATTATAAGTCCAGGGGGCAACTAACCAATCCATTTTGATAGTTTACTATAGAAACTTCAATAACTCACTGATACTATTATACTCATATGAATACTACCTAATTATTCATTAGTTTCTTAGTTAACGCTTATATACTCATAATGCTTAGTTAAAGGAAAGCCAGACAGGGAAAGAAGGGCATTAAGAAAGGATGTAATACATGTAGAATGTCAATTGACCTTTCCTTCTAGAGTCATGGTGTCTTTCTTTCTGAGCCTTAGTGTGTGACTACACATGCAGAATGATCAAGCTCTAAAAGGCTTGAGCCTCAGATTTTTAATCGGGGCTGAAGTATATAGCCATGATTAGTGATTTATTGTCTCATGGTTTATTTCAGTCTCCATGTGTGCTAATACTCTGTTAGCAAAAGCTCCCACCTTAAAACATATTCTTGTTCTTTCTGGTGTGACTAGCCCCTACCTTTAAATATGATATACCCCATACTAAATAATGTTATTCAGATCTTGCTAGCCTGGACCCTACTCCCAGGTAAATAAAGATTACTTTGAAGGAGTCAAGGACAAAGGCTAGACCTCTTTTGGGGGCAAGTTTATTTTTTATTGACAAAGATGCACCCCTGCATTTAGATTTAGCAACATGCTAAATGCCATAAATGTATTTTCCTAATGTGGAAATTTTAAATTAAAATACCTCAAAATTCTCTATCAAACATGTAGACCAAAAGAAAGGAAATGTTAGTGAAACAATTCTACCAGCAAATTTTCTCTTGAAATTATATTTAAAATCCCACTTATTTTAAAGAAAGCACTTTAAAACCATAGGTATCACTTAAATGAAAATTTAGTTTAAATAGTTGACTCAGTGAAGTCAGTTTTGAGATGTCTTTTAAAATAAGAAAAAAATGCATAGGAATCTTTAAAAAAAACTAATTAATTGATCTGAAAATAAAGTATACTTACTTTAATTAGCAACCCTAACCTGACTGATTTAAAATTGGAGTTTGATACTAAAGTGAATTATAAATTTTGGAGCTAAAAATGAGAAAGAAAAGGAATTGGGGAAGACTTTATGAACAGTGTGAGAAATATCATTAATAATTCTTGAAGACTTTTTCATGCCTCCATTAAGGCTTTTATCACTTCGTGATTATGTGGGGGTAACTGTGACTTAGATGTCTTCCCTGTCATCTTTCCTTTCAACTTCTTGAGGAGACTTTGTCTCTTGAAGTTCTGGGGTTAACCATATATTTACTAAGTAAGTGAATATATCAATGAGTAATCACTTTCCTTTCAAACAAATAAAACTGAAGTATTTAGGCTAGAAGCAGGAAATTGTATGCTCAAAGACAGCCATTTCTTAATCCCTTAAACCTGGGGCTATGTTACCTGCCCCCCCCCCCTTCATGGCAAGAGGGATTTTGCAGATATGATTAAATTGACCTGGAGATGGGAAGACATTCCTGGATTATATGGATGAACCCATTGTTGTCACAACTATTTTTATAAAAGAGGGGCAGGAGGATTAGAGTCAGAGAACATGCTGTGATGACAGAAACAAAGATAAGAGAAGATGACATCACATATATGAAGATCTGACCTTCTACTCTGAAGATGGAGGAAGAGACCATGAGATTAGGAATGCAGTCAGCCTCTAGAAGTTAGAAAAGGCAAGGAGATTAAAAAAAAAATGCCCATCATGAGCCCCTGGAAAGAATACAGTCTTGCTGATCCTTTTTGAGAGTTTGACCTTCAGAACTTTAAGACAATACATATGACTTCTTTCAAGCCCCTGATGATGTATTACGGAAGCAGTTGGAAACTCATACAATGAGGAACTGCTGCTCTTCATCCATCCTTGAGGTACCCCTTTCCATAGGCCCCGAATGGATGAACTGTGGTATAAAGCCATTTCTGATAAACTCTGGACTCTTTATCAGACCATAGGAAGCAAATGACAGTAGTCAATTGTATTTTTCTATAGTCAAATCACAGAAAGCTGAGTATGCATTCACCATTCATTCATTAAAAATATTTATTTTTATCTTTATAAGGAATTTATTACACATTTTATTTAAGCACTTCCATAATAGACAGATCACAAATCTTAAGTGTATAGCTTGATGAATTTCCAGAAAGTACACACATTTGTATAAGCTGAGTCAGGAGGATCACAGTTTCGAGGACAGATTCATTTAAAAATATTTATACACATTTCAAAGTCAATCACTAAACTGAACCTAAGAAGGAGGGAGGGCAAGGGAGTGGGGCGGCAATTGGGGAAGGGTTAAATGAGAAATGTGTGCATGTATGCTTTTACCAACTTGTACCTAACAAAGATATATGATTATAATGCACCAATTAAAAATGTATTTAAAACAATAGAAAATGTATACACTACATTTAAAGTTCTAGGAAGTAGATTCAAATATGAACATAGAGTTAAAAATGATGTGTGCTCTTCATTTCAGTTGAAATTTCAAAAGGTTTCAGAAATTTAGTAGAACAGACTTTTGCTTACAGAAATCAAAACTTAAGTAGAAGTCATTCTTTGGTGGCCAATATGTCAAGTTTCTGCCACAATCTATTAAGCATATATTGATAAGTAAACATATGAGTTAAATAGGTCTTGTTATTTTTATGGCACACAATAAACACATACATGATTGGTAGATTGATAGGTAAGTAGATGATAGATCAATAGATGATGAAAGATAGATGATAGATAGATAGATAGATAGATAGATAGATAGATAGATAGATAGATAGATGATATATAATTGGGAACTAGAGGTTTGACTTAGAAAGGCAGTTATGTGTGCCTTTTCTGAAGAAAGGATATTCTACCCAACACCTGAACAGTAGGTCCCTTGAGCACTATGAAGATTGAAAGACAGGCGTCCTGGGCAGAAAGAGCAGCAAAGTAAAAGTCTTCAATTCTAGGAACAAATTGTTATCTGTGAAATGTAGAAGAGAAAATTGTGACTTAATATTCCCATATAGGAATATTCTTGGAGAAGTCTGTGGGGAATTTAAACATTTCTCTAAATCTTAGTTCTGAGAACAATCAGAAAGTCAGAAAAATTCATTTAAGTGAGCAGAAAATGCTGACATCGAATGGAAGATTAAGGTCAACATTTTCAGAAACGGAGACAAGAGAAGGTAGAAAAGAAATGTCACAGTCTCAGGTCATTCTTGCTTTTAACTCTTTCTACACTATACTGTCTGCTTGTGATCCTCTCTACTCCTGAAGTTGGAACATTTTTACAATTAAAATATATACTAAGATATTTCTGCACATTTTATATACAAATGCTATGTGTGATATTCCAGGATAAAACAAGTTTTGGAAGTAACTCCTTAATTTGGCAAATTTGTTGTTGATTCTGTGTATTGCTGTTTACCTTACTAGGGAATGTGAATGTTATATTATTTGAATGTTCTCCAGTACTATTCTCTGACACTTTCTAGTATGTGAACATTTGCTAGAGTTAATGTTAGAGTTCTTTGTAAATACTATAAAGCCCTATTTCCTTGTTTTAGTAAGTAAATATTATTTTCTTAATAATAGCTACAGGAAATATAGAATATTAGGTAATTTTGTATAATTTCAGGGATTCCTAAGTATTCCTAGGGATTCTGATAACTCATTCACAATCTGAAAAATTGGATAAGATTGAGATGGAGGAAACTGAATAAAATAAGGCAGAAAGGAACAGATATCAGAATATATAGAGTTTGGGATTATTAAATTATGACTTTAAAATTATTCTTTGAAGCTTTGTAACTTATTTATTTAAAGATAGAATATAAAATTATGCATATTTAAGGGGCACCATATGTGTTTTAATACAGTCATATATTGTATAATGTTCCAATAGGATAAGCTTATCTTTGTGGTGAAAACATTCAAAATTCTCCTTTCTAGTTTTTATTGGAATATATAGCACATTTTCATAACCTATAGTCAACCTACTATGCAATCAAACATTAGAATATATTTTTTCTATCCAATTAAAACTTAATACTTAATATCCTATCCCTTGCTTCCCTTATTCCATCCAACCACTGTTCTACTTTCAATTTCTATTAGGTCATCTTCTTTTTAGATTCACTTATGAGTGACATCATGCAATATTTGTTTCTATGCCTAGCTTATTTCACCTAGCATAATGTCTTTCAGTTCCATTTGTGTTGAATGTAAATGAGAATATTTCATAATTTTTGTAGCAGAATAATATTGCACTATGTATATATAATACAAGTTCTTCATCCATCCATGAGTTGATAGACATTGTGTTTGCATCCATTCTTTAGCTATTGTGAGTAATTACAATAAACATGGAAATGCAAAAGTACTCATAACATACTGATGTCATTTTCTTTGGATATATACCAAGAAGCGAGATTGCTGGGTCACGTGGTAGTGCTATGTGAAATTTAAAATATCAAAATTTATTTATTTTGCACGTGAAACTTCCATATTCTTTTTCCATAGTCACTAAACTATTTATATTGCACCAACAATGTGTAATGTTTCACTTTTATCCACAGACTAAAGTGAAATGGGAAAAGTTGCCAAATTTTATGCAGAGGCATCACATCACCAAGATTATTATTATTTTTTTAACTTAATGATCACTGACTTATCGATAGAAATGGTCGGATGGGAAGATACGTGTAAATAGGATTAAAAAGTACCTGAAATGCATTAGAATTAGAGAGGGGGATGGGAAGTTAGTGATATATTTTAGAGATAGAAGAAAAATTTAGTGAATTATTAAAAAAGTGCAAGGAGTAGTAAGGTATCTAAACAATGGAAATATTGTGTACAGAGGGAAAGAAGAAAGAATGAACTCTAGTAAATTATATTTTAAAATCTTAACAAACTGTCCATTTTTGTATTTAATTTTTATAGTAGAAAGATCACATCTTTATTTACACTTACATAGTATGCATTTATAAAACTTTTTGAGAGTCAGGCTCTCTGCTGACTACTAATAATTCTAGTACAACTGATGCCATTTTGCCCCAAGCTGGAATTCCTCACTCTCTTCACCACAATATCTTTGGCTGAATAATTTTTCATCAAGGGATGTTCTGTGCATTGTGGGGTATTTAGCAGCATCCCTGTGTGCTACTCAATAAATGACACTAGCCTTCCCTTCTCCAATTGTATAAACAAATATGTAACATTGCTAACTGTCCCAAAACCACACCCATGGAGGAGAAGCAATCAACAAGAAACTATAACAGGGCAATAAATTACAAAACCTACAAGAGAATAGAAGTACAACTTAGCCAAATTGAGAGCAGGGATCACAGAAAAATTGGACAACAGGTGAGAGGAGAGTCCCTGATGGTAGAGAAGTGGGAATGGACCAATAGGTAGAACTAAGTCTGCAAATAATTTATTTAAATTTGGATTTTGTTGTGAAGACACTAAGAAGCCTTTGAAGAATTCCAAGAAAGGGAGATAGATGATCAGATTCATGTTCTAGTAAGTATAAGTAAGAGCTAAAGAGTACTGAAGACACGATTACTTAGAGGATGTTAATCAAAGAGATTTGCCTTCATTAAATTGAAGCAGTGTCAATGGGAGATGGAGACATAGGGGCAAATTTGAGAGAGAAGTACATCAGGTAGAATACACTGGATTTGCTGACAAATTAGAGATATCAGGAGATTGACACAAAAATTGAATTTGTGAGAAAGCCGACTGAATGGTTGATGATGTCATCCATTTTCTTTTTAAAGAGAGGAAATAAATAATTGCAGTAACACTCATACATACATACATATATGTAAGTACATCTAAGGAGAATCAAAACATTGTGATAGCTAATTTCACTTGAATTCTTTTGTCATACTGTATTCATGTTTCAGTTATAGCTGCAAAAAATCAGAGGATAATTTTAAATAAGTCACAGTGATCATTATCTATACAAGTAACAGTCAAATATTAATCAACCCGAATTGTATCATTTAAAGTGTGTTGCTGACACACTTCTAGCATGATCTCACTTTCAAACTCCATAGTTTCTCTTTGCCACTAACCAGGGAAACATTCCTGAGGAGTTTTTAGCTTACAGTATTACTATGACCATGTTGTAAATCATGTTGACAAATACTAACAGATAGCAACTATTTGGCTCTTTATTTTGTGAAAATTTTAATAGATTTTTATATACTTTTGTTGGTGTATTATAATCTCATATTATAATGTATTTCAAAGTGACATGGACATTCACGCACATAGCACTTGTAGGCCTTCTTTCATCTAATCCAAAGCTTCTTCATCCAACATGATATATGAATCATATTATATAAATGCTCTGACCATACAAAATTTTATGGTTTTTGCAAAAAATACATTTTTTACCCAAATTTTCCCTTTTTAGTTATTAGTCTGATAAATGATTACTGAACTTTGGAACAAGGTGTAATCATTTTTATTATTGGGCATATTGTACTGTTTGGTTATAGAAGAATAGATCATTATATTTCACATTTAGAAACAAAAAAATCCTATGTAAACTTTAAAATGTTTGGAAGCCTAAACCTCTAGCTCATTCAGAGTAGTTTTAAATCACTCTTTCTATAGAACTTTCTATAATATTAACATATTAAAGATAATTTAGTTTTATTTTTTACCAAACAGTTCACGTATACTGATTTTTCATCTGAGAAATTATGAAAAGTGAATCAGTACAAAAGAGTTAATTTTAAAGAATATTACATTAAAGCTCATACATCATATGAAAATATTTTACTTCATAAATTCAAACAAGCTATATGAATTTAGGTTAACTCACAAGTAACTTGAAATTGGGAGTCTGTTTCTGTGATTCTTTTAAACTGGCAATAGATACAACAGGTTTAAAAGCCTAAAATATCAGTGCATTTTCAACATGGTGAAAAAAAATATTTTTCTCTAAATTTGCATCTTTTCTGACATATAATAGGGTATTTTGTAGTAGTGCTGAAATAATGGAGATTTTGCAAATACGACTTCATGTCATAAAGGAATTCTCTTCCAAATTTTGCTTTGTCAGGATTTAATTCTTATGAATTTATGAATATAAACTATTGATGATATTCATTAGTAAGACAAACTACTACAGAAATTATCAGCATTTCCATATTGTAAGCAGAATAACTGTCAAAATAAATTTTCAGTATATTAGCAATGTTTTTGGTATAAATTAGTCTTCTTGATGTGTCCAGTTGCTTGAACTGAAAGTCTGAAATTTGATGAGTAATAGAAATGTAAAACACACACACACACACACACACACACACACACACACACACACACACACACTGCAAGATTGCTCAAATGAGAAAGGTTCGTACTCTCTAAGTGGCATCTTTGTCTACCTTGGCATCTTTGTCTACTTGTCTACTTGGCATCTTTGTCTACCTTGCAGTTGTATGACAAACTGAAATATCAAATGAGGAAGGTATTTCACTTGATTAATTCTAGCTAGAATAGTCTCTTTAAGCCATGATGGGCAATACCAATAATACTGTCAGGTGGCCACCAAGGTCTTGTCCACTATGTCATTTGGTTCTATGAGTTCAGATGTCTCTGTATCTTCTAAATTTCACAAGTAGCCAGTAATTCAATGAGATTAGACATAGCTATATTTTAAAAAATCCAACTTCACTGTGGTTTGAAGCTCATTTTCTTATTTCTTAGTAAAAAGAAGAGATAGAGGGAAGTGTGTGGTCATTAATGATTCTCTTAGTCCTTTTTCCTTTTGAGTCTAACTTTCTAGTCCTTGGAGTCCAACTTCAAGTTCATCCTATTTTTCTTTATAGTAGTGAAGCACTAGGCACTCATTCCAAGTGTCAGAAAGAAGGGCTTGAGGTGAACAAAATGGGCATTGCCAGTAGTGTAGTTTGTACCTTTTAGGAACATTTCTGTGAGCCCAGCTCATCAATTTTTGTGTACACTGGTGACCCCCTAGCTGAGAAGTGTGATGTTTTGCTGAACATGTTGCCATCAGAATATAGCTGAAGCTCAATGCATAAGGAGTTTTGCAGACTACTAAATGTGAATAATGTCATTTCATCTCCTTGTTTCCTTTATCTTTCTATGCTAATGATCTAATGACCCTATAAGCTGTAATGTTTTATGAACATAATTTTTTTTTTTTTGGTGGTTCTTGGGATTGAACCCAGGGGGTTTCTACTTCTGGGCTACACTCACAGTCTATTTATTTTTTGTTTGTTTTTTAAATAGGATCTTACTAAGTTCCTGAGGCTGACTTTAAACCTTTGATCCTCCTGTCTCAGCCTCTCAAGTACTAGAATTACAGGCTTGTGCCTCCATGCCTGGCTAATAGGATGCTTTTGGGTTTTGGTTCTAATTTGACCCCTTCTCATTTAATCTGTAAACCTTAGAGTTCCTAGTCAAATTCTAGTATTACGTCTAGCCTCCATCATATTGCTTTCTCCATTTAGAAAGGCTATCGTACTGCACTTTACTGTAGCCTAAGTCATGCTACAACAATACTTCATGAAAGAAGCTTTTCTGTTGGTCATACTTGAGAACTCAACACTAATTTCCACCATTATAATATTATAGGAAAAAAATCAACCTCAAGTGAGGTATAGCTAGTGATAGTCCCTTTTTATCCCTCTATTTTTCTTTGTGTCAGCTGCATATACAATTAACCTTTCTTTCTTTCCTTCTTTCTTTCTTTCTTTTCTTTCTTTCTTTCTTTCTTTCTTTCTTTCTTTCTTTCTTTCTTTCTTTCTTTCTTTTTTTCTTTCTTTCTTTGCCTTCTAAATGATGGAGGCCTCACCTTTCATTTTAAGAAATGTCATTGCTTGCCAGGCCTGGTGGCACACACTTATAATCCCAATACTTGGGAGGCTGACACAGGTGGATCACAAGTTTGAGAGCAGCACATGGTAATGTAGTAAGACCCTGTTTCATAACAGAAAATAAAATAGGACTGTAAGTGTAGCATAGAGACAGAATGCTCATGGATTCAATCCCCATTTTCTCTCTCTCACACACACACACACACACACACACACACACACATAGAAATATTGCTCATGTATGGCGAAAAGTCTTCACAAGCTAATGTATATTATGTATAGAATGCAAAGCCCCAGATCATATATCCTAATGACAATGAGTCAAATCAGAAATGGAAATTATCTCCTATTGGCCCAAGAGTCTCACTGAGCCTCTGAAATCTGTTAATGACACTGCACTGGTACGTAGAAATGCTCTGTTGTCAAAGGATGCCACTAAGCCAGGTATGGTGGCACACACCTGTAATCCCAGTACATAGGAGGCTAAGAAGAGAGGACCGAAGATTCTAGGCCAGTCTCAATAATTTAACAAAACCTTGTTTCAGAATAAAAAATAAAAAGGGCTGGGGATATAACTCAGAAGTAGACTGCCCCTGAGTTCAATCCCCGGTACCCCCCCCCAAAAGTATTATATATACAAAATTCAGCTATCATATTCTATGAACTAAATCTATAAGTTCCTCATAAATTTTAAAGTGCCTTACTATATAGTGGTAAGAAATAATAGCAAAAACAATGTGCTATCTCTGAAAGAAAAAGTTTTAATATGTCATAAAATATTGTACTTTTTATTTTTTTGATGGTAGCCAGTGAATCAACACTGTCTAGACTGTATCATAGTTCAACTGAAGTAGTTGTGTTAGACAAGGAGAAAAAGAATTCCAAAAAGGTGTATCTGTTGTTCTTGGATAGACACAAATAGTCTAAACCTAGACTCTCTGAAGGTGGAAGCTAAACATGTTGTTAAAATAAGATAGTAAACTAGTGGAGTCTGAGTTAAAAGAGTAGAGGAAGCCTTGCAGAAGATACAAAAGTACTTACTGTATTTCCAGAGTCATTGTAGGAAAAAACGTGGAACAATAAGTGACGCATTGTTAACAGAGCAATAACTTGTAGACATGTTAGGAAAGTAGTTCCCAGAATTTTATTTTTTCTTTCTTTCTTTCTTTTTTTTTTTTTCCTGGAGGAGGGGTGGCAGTGGTATGAGGGATTGAACCTAGTGGCATTCTACCTCCAAGTTACACCCTCCAGGCTATTTCATTTTTTTTTTAGTTTAAGACAAGATCTCACTAAATTGCTGAGGTTGGTCTCAAACCTGAGATTCTCCTGTTTCAGCCTCCCAAGTACTGGGATTACAGGCATATTGACACCATGCCTAGCTTCCCAGGATTCTTTATATAATCATTCAGAGTATGTTAGGGAAATTGGAGACATAATAGTCATGGACTCCAACAGACTAGATTTAGGAACTTGTGAAGTTGTATGTATTTTATGTAAAAGTTTCTGACCACAGAGTGGAATTATTTGGAGATGACTGGATTCCTTTTAAAATTTCTTAGTTCCTAGCAGAAGGTTTTGAGAATGATCAAATAATGCTTATTAGGGGGAAGTCACACAGAAAGTGCACATCATTCCATTTACGGAGTTTAAAACATATGACCTAAGTGTTTATAAGGTTTGGAGGCCAAAAAGGACTGAGGCAATAATATCTCCATTCAAGGTAAATACCCTGAATTTTCTTCCACTCTCTAAATCTCAGATCCTTGAGAGTTCATTTCTCTCCTTTCTAAGTGCAGTCTTTTTGAATGACTACTTCTATTTTATTTATCTGTTGTATACAAACTTGTATTTCCTAATTGAATTTTATTGAAGGCTCTATAAAAAGTGGAGTAGTAGTGACAGTGTTTCCCAGGTTTATATTTCCAATTTGATCTCATAACTTTCCTTTACTAAAGTCTTACTGTTTCAAGATATCCTCCTGCCTAGAAGTGCATTTCTAGCTTGTAAAGTTTTCAAGCACAAACTCATTCTTTGCTTCCTTTGTGGATGAACTACTTGGAAACCTATTTTGAAAGATAAAGGGAACCCTTTTTTCTCTCATTTATGTCAGTTCCTGAATTTGTAACTGAAAAGCCCTAAGAGATAGAAAATAAACTAGGCAAGTTTATTTTATTTATGTCAGCCATCTGTTGATCATCTTACCGGTCATGAATGCAAGCCTTCAGTAATCCTCAAGGTTACTGGGAAGAATGGTACAAATAAAAATGTACAGCATTCTTAATTGCAAGGAGGAATTTGTCCTATTTTGTTAATTTTTGGAAATTGTGGAACTTTTTGAAAAATAAGTATTTGTGCATTTTTTTTTTTTTTTTTGGCGGTACTGGGGATTGATCTCAGGGGCGCTCTACCTCCGAGCTACAACCCCAGCCCTATTTTTTATTCTTTATTTTGACACCGGGTCTTACTAAGTTGCAGAGTGCCTCACTAGATAGCTGAGACTGGCCACGAACCCGGATCCTCTGGTCTCAGCCTCCCGAATGCTGGGATTACAAGCGTGCGCCACCACACCCGGCTATTTGTGCATTTTTAGTGTAATAATTTATTGAGTGCCTTCTTTATGCTAAGACATAGCAGTAAGAAGGGAAAGATAAACCATTTCTTCTTTCCAGGAATTCATAAGCTAGTCAGAGGCTTTACCCTGTCTTATTCTTATGAAGAATGGCAATTAATCAACCCATCTTTAGACATTTACACAATCTTTTTTGGGGGGGATGGGGGTGCTGGAGAGTGAAACCAGGGACATTCACCTCTGAGCTACACTCCCAGCCCTATTTTTTTTTTTTTTTTTTTGCGGTACTGGGGATTGAACTCAGGGGCATTCTGCATCCAAACTACACCCCCAGGCCTATTTTTTATTCTTTACTTTGAAATAGGGTCTCACTAAGTTGTGGAGGACCTCACTAGGTAGCTTAGGCTGGCCTTAAACCCGGATCTTCCAGTCTCAGCCTCCCAAATGTGGGGTTACAAGAGTGTGCCACCACTCCCGACTCCCAGCCCTATTTTACTTTTTATTTTGAAACAGGGTCTCAATAGTTGTGGAGGGCCTTATTCAATTCCTGAGGCTAGCCTTGAACCTGCAGTTCTTCTGTCTCAGCCTCTCAAGTACCGGGATTACAGGTATGTGCCACCATGGCCAACTACAAAATATTTTTTAAAAAGCATGGTGCACATCTGTAATATTTATACTTGGGAGGCTGAGACAGGAGGATCAAAAGTTCAAGGACAGCCTCAGCAAGTAGTGAGACTCTCATCGACCTAGCAAGACCTTGTTTTCAAATAAGAAATAAAATTGGACTAAGGGTGTAGCTCAAAGGTAGAATGCTTTTGGGTTCACTCCTCAGTACCATAAACAATAAATAAAATAAACAAGCAAACAAACTGTTTTGTTGATTTTGTTTGTTTTCCTGTTGTTTGGTAGAGATAAACAATGAAAAAAGGAATAGGAGCCGGGCCTGGTGGCACACTCTTATAATCCCAGTACTTGGGAGGCTAAAATAGGATGATCCAGGTTCACAGCCACCCTCAGCTACATAGTGAGACCCTGTTTCAAAATAAAAAATAAAATAGGACTAGGGGTGTAGCTCAGAGGTAGAATGCCCCTGAGTTCAATCCCCACTAATACAATAAATAAATATAAAAATAAATAAATAAATAAATAAATAAATAAAATGAAATCAAAGATAAAATAGATGGTTAGGTTGGTATCTAGATATATAGATAGATAGATACACACACACACACACACACACACACACACACACACACACACACCACAGCTTTCAAAATATTAATTCTAAATCTCTGCTCTCAAGGACCTGGAATAAGAAGAAGATAAAATTTCTAGCTTCCATCTGAATTAATAAAATCCAAGTTGAAGGAACATTAGTTGAAACAGTATTTTTTTCTCCACCCTTAAGAAGTCAATTTCTTGCATGTAATAACTTATTTTTTCACAGTATGGTATTAATTCCAACCACCTTAAAAAATTATGCTATAGATTCTTTTAATGATGGCCTCTATTTTATCATCAGCCCAAATCTTTATACTTCTTTGCTTATTTTCTCTATAATTTGTAATTATAAATTATATTGTATACCGATAATGAGTAATAAATAAGCACTTTTAACTAAATAAGGAATAGAAATACTAAGCATATAGGAGACCAAAGGAGTACATCACAATGGCTAAGAGGTGGAGTGAAGCATCATAGGTTCAAGATCCTGGGGAATGGTGCTGCATATATAAAATGGAATATTATCCAGCTCTAGGAAAAATAATGACATCTTGCCATTTGCCACAGCAGGGATGTGCCTGGAGGACATTTTGCTAAAGTGAAATAAATCAGACACATGATGATAAATATTGCACAGTCTCATTGCACGTGGAATCAGAAAAAGAAAATACACATATACTGTGATATAGAACAAAACAGTGTTTAACAAGATTCAGGAAGGAAGAAGTAGGAATGGATAAGTCAAAGAGTAAAAAGTAGCGGATATATATGATGAACAAGTCTAGAGATATATTGTATAACATGAGAACTATAGTTAATGAAATTTTAATTTATATTGGATTCATATATAGTTAATGACTATAGCTACTCTTACTACAAAAACAAAAAATGTGCAACTTTGTGAAATGACGGATAAGTTATGTTGCTTCACTAGAGGAACCTATTCATTATCTGTATGTATTCCATGACATCATGAAGTGTACTTTAAACAAAATAAAATTTATTAATATAGAGAAATAGTGCTGGGTATGGGGAACATGCCTGTAGTCCCAGTATTTGGGAGACTGAGACAGGAGAATCACTGGTGCAAAGCCAGCCTCAGCAACATAGTGAGACTCTCAGCTACTTGGTAGGATCCTATTTCAAAAAATTAAAATTAAAATTAAAAAAAAAGGATCTTGGTATGTAGTTCAGAGGTAGAACACCCCTGAGTTCAATCGTCAGTATAAAAAAAAAAAAAAAAAAAAAAAACTACAAATATATATATATATATATATATTAAGAATGTTCATGGAAATACCAATTAGTTTCCAAAAAACTCAGTTTCCTCAGCTGTAAAATTCTGTTTCACATGTTGGTGAAGATTAAATATTATAGTACCTATAAACTTTGGCAAATTACAAGCACCCAAATATAACTACTATATGATAATTACTACTGACCTCAAGTATGTGGGAGAGGAGAGGAGTGTTGTATATACATAAGTGTTTTCCTACCTGCTCTATTCTACTGGTATTAGTGGTTGATTGTAAAAGTCATTTATGAAACATTGTTTATCTTTCCAGAGCCCCACTGAATGCTATTTACTAAGAATACAACAATGAAAATATAGGATAATTTCTATTCGCAAGGTATTTACTTTCTCCTGTGGAAGATATCCAAAGCAATAGGCAATAGTAAAAGTGTGGAGAAGCTATAATAAATGCTAAGGCAGTTTTCTCAGAGTTTTAACTTTAGCCAAGGAGATGTAAGTAACTAAATCTGTGCATTTAAGAGATTGCGGCTAGGAAGAAAGAATCCTTAACTGAGTTCTCAAGAATGGGGGGGGGGCGGTTAATGGACAGAACATGGGGGACAAAGGAAGACGGGTATTCTAAGAAGGAATTTGTAAAAACATTACAGACGAGAGAGATCAGCTACAATTTTCAGATTTATTCCAACTATTGTTATTAGGTAGATATTGGCAAGTAATGAGCTGCTTCGGGCTGTGAAAAACCACAGGAACACATGTGACTTTCCAACAGTGAAGTTATCTGGGAAGACAACAGAGATATCAAATGTATCAACAGAAATACATTACAAAAGAGAAAAATAGCTTAAAGATTAATTTGCCTAGATCCAAATACAACCTTACAAAGTACCTGACTTCTGCTCCCCAATATGTTCCTATAATAGTTATACTTTACCTATAAATAAAACTGTACATGTTTGCCTATTATAAATTTTAGCAATCTCCTCTTACCTCTTGACTAAAATACCACTTTTGCAATTTTTTCCTAGGATATTACCTTAATGGGCCCTTAAAAATTGTTTTAGAGAAAACAGTACATTATGATGTGAGACAAAATGTATTGATAAAAGTATATTAAAATATACTTTTTAAATTAAATTTACTTTTTTAATTAAATTAAGTTTAATGCTTAATTATATTGGTGAAGTTAATGAGCTATTCTTTGTAAAATATGAATATATGTACTTGCCATTGAAAGTAAAATGATAGACCTGCTTGATATATGCCATATTTTCTTAAGTGTTTTATGGTTCTGATGTCTGATATTCTGAAGTATCACCATTTTTTCATTTTATTTAATCTTTCATTTATATAGGTCATAACAATTACAAGTTCTATAAATATGGATATTTCTTAAAATAAGCTGGTTATTTCTGCTATCACTGATTTTGGTACTTTCAAAGAAGATACATTTTTACCTAATCAGAATCAACACTAGGAGTGGAAAATATTTGGGAATAATTTCAAATGAATGGTTTTGAAAATATTATTTTGTTTGGATGAATAAGTTATGTTTTTACAATGTTCTGTTTGAGAGATTAGATGATAAAATGTCTGACATATTTAAAGACTTATTTCTGGAATTAAATGATTATATTGTGCTTGATTCAGTAATTTAGATCTTTTCATAACAGATTTTCCAAGTTAAGATATTTTGAGCAATAATCTCTAAAAAAATTGACTTGCAAATTTTACATAAATTTTTTCATATTTTCTAATTTTAATATTAACGCTTTCCATCTTTATCCATTAGCCATTTGATATTGTGCATATTTAACCAATTGAACATTTGATTTTATATATATTCTTTCCTTCCTGTTCTGATTTTTATCTTAGTTTTTAAGATGAATGGGAGAGGAAATCATGATTATCAGGAATATTTATATACCCTTGAATATCATGGTTATGATAATAATTTTAATTAATGAATCAAAAGTGTACTGTATAAAATATTTTGATTCATTAATTAATCAAAAGTGTACTGTATAAAATATTATCAGAAGATAGTAATAGAAAACCAGATATTTGGTACTTATATTTACACTGAAAGGTTTTGTGATGGTAATATTGGCAATCAATTCAGTGATAATAGGCAAGATATAAGCTCTGCACTGTCTAGGCAATAAAGTTTAATACTTTCACTTTCTAACTATAAAATCTCAGAGAATTCATTCATCCTCTCTCTATATCTCAGTTTACTCAGCTCAAAATTAGGAACATTAAGGTAAGAAACTCATAAGGGGAATAAATGAACACATATAAAACTATCAGCACAGTATCTGGCATAGACAATTCTCAAAACAAAACAATTACCATCTAATGATATTTCCAAAATGCCTGTAATAGATGGAGATGCTTTACAATTAAGATTTAAAGGTACCACATTTCATCTTGGTTAGCTTAGTCTGTTAGGGTGCTTATTTGGTATATAGTTCTCTACTGCTATTTATTATCATATATCCACTCATGACCACATAGTATACACATGATACTCTGTAGTGTGTTAGTCAGCTTTTCATCACTGTGACAAATATCTGAGAAAATCAAGATAGAGGAAAAGAGATCTACTTTGACTCATGATTTCAGAGGTTTTGGTTCATGAATGGCTGGTTTCAAGACAGAACCATCATGGTGGAAGGGACTGAGAAAAGCTACTCATCTAATGATAACCACAAAGTAGAAAGAGAGAAGGGTGAAGGGGGGGGAGAGGGAGGGAGGGAGGCAGGGAGGGAGGGAGGGAGGGAGAGAGAGAGAGAGAGAGAGAGAGAGAGAGAGAGAGAGAGAGAGAGAGAGAGAGAAAGAGAGAAGAGATTGATCCCTAGACAGGATAAGGATATACCCTTCTAGGGCATGCCCTACTGATCAACTTCTTCTCTCTCTTCCCTAGAGCATGCAATTTTCATCACCTCACAGTAATGCCATCCAACTGCTATTATTATTACTATTTTATGGTGCTGGGCAGTGAATCCAGAGACATTCTAGCACTGAGATTGACCTTCAGTCATTTTACTTTTTGAAACAGGATCTAGCTAAATTACTGTGTGCATGGCCTCAAACCTGTGATTCTGTGTCAGCCTCAGAAATACGGTAATTGCAGGATTATTAGTCCATCAATGGATTAATTCACCGATGAGGTCACAGTCCTCATTATCCAATCATTTCCTAAAAGCCTCACCTCTGAACATTGCTGTATTGGAGACTAAACCTTGACTTATGAGGCTTTGGGCAACAATCCAGATTCAAACCGTGACATGTACCATGCTACTCAATGTTTGGTCTGTGTATTACAATTAAGTGATTGCAGCAAAATATTTAGGGAGACGGGTCCTTTAGGCAATATGGACTTAAAGTCCACAGGAATTAAATTCTAACCACAGAGATTTATAAGAATTCTGTTCAATAGTTGATATCTGAGTTTCACATTTCTAATTTAATTTTTGAGTGCAATAATTTCATTGTTTTCTTTTGATTGCATAAAGATAATTGAAGGACATACTGAGGCAGTTTATTAGTTGGTTGTAGAAATGTTCTTCCTTGGCAATTTCATCATTTTCTTGAATATATCGCTCTAATAAATTGGATAATAAATATGATGATAATGATAATAATGACTTATCATGTTTCTTAGTCATCTTATCATCATTGAAGTGATAACAATTAAAATAAAAATCATTGTTGAACAAACACCACATACCAGTCGCTCAAGCACATTATTTGCATTGTAGGTCACACTGATTTTCCGGGAACTATGCAGTGTTAGTTACTTTCTCATCTTATGGGACTGGAGAGGTTAACTGAGTTTCTTCCTAAGTGCCCTGCCATATCAAGTGGCAGAATTAAGGTTCAAAATTAGGTTAAACTGGTTTTGTTTTCACTTAACTGTTTGGGGAGTTTTTGCTTGAATGCATCTCTCACCTTAACTTCTCTTTGAAATCATAGGTTTAAAGATCCATGTTCCTTCCACCTATATAGCCACAGACACATAAAATATTTGCTTCTCCAAATATATGCCATCTTATTTTTCTGTGTCTAACTTTATTCACAGTCTTGTTTTCCTAATATTTAACCCTGCTGCTTCTTCATTATGAATGCACTAGTTTTCCCTGTTGTTCAATGATTAATACTTGTATCTGGTTTTCTTAAATCAAAGCCATCCCCAATTAATGATATATTTACCCCCTAAAATATAGTTAAAAATCATCTCACAGTTCTTTTCAAAGAGCCCCCATAGCTCTCCAAATCCTACTAAATAAAGCCCACAATCCTTAAAATTGTATTTGAAGCCTTTCTTCACTTAATCTTAACATAAGACATTTCTAATTTTATTCTAGGCTCTAAACAAATACAAATATTTGTCATTTGGGTCATGCTTTATAAATTTTCAATATTTGCATGCATTTATTTTTATCCCAAAAATAAACACATGGTTGCCGGAGCAGATGTAAGTATACTTAGTTATACAAATAACCCGATTGATTCTCTGTACCTCAACCCCAAGGGTATCATCATAAGTTGAAATGCCAGATGCACTTACAGTGGTCTACACTGCAGGAGAATAATCCAAAAATTATGAAGCTGAAAGCTAATATGAACTACATGCTGCCCAATTACCATTCCTACTCCTCTTGACGGAGGGTTAAGAAGCTTGCCTTCTTCTCCCTTACATAAACACATTTTTTAGAATATAAGAAAGAAAAAAAAAAAACCTCTCAGGAAGATAAATGGGAAAGTGCTAACCTGAAAAGCAACCATTGTCTTCAAGTAGATAAGTTTTAATAGCCTTTGAATGGGAATCCATATTTCCAGGCTAAACCCTCTGGGGAATGTGAGCAGTGAATGGATAAAGAAAAAAGGCATTTTGTTTCTCTACAAAACACCAACTCCTTTTATATGGAAAGCTGTAGCCATGAATGTGTAGGCAAAATACTGACCTGCAAAATGCCCACATCCTAATCCCTGGAAGCAATGAATATGTTAAGCTACTTGCTAAAGAATGGTTAGAGTTGAAGGTGGACTTAAGTCTAGTTAATCTTCTGACAGTCTCTTGAATGGGGAGACCATCCTGAAAGATCCAGGTGACCTCAATGCAATCACAAAGGTTCTTAGGAGTGGAAGAGTAAGTAGAAGATAAATGGAGAAATGACGCGGAAAGGGCTCATTCTGACTTGCTGACTTTGGAGATGTAGGAGGGGAGCCATAGGCCCAACACTGTGGGCTGCCTCTAGAAACTGCAAGGAAAGCAATTTTGCAGAGAAATGCATCTTCCACTCTAGCTTCTGGAGAGAATGTAGCCCTGTTGACACCTTGATTTTAGTGCAAGGAGACTTATTTTGGACTTCTAACCTGAAAAACTTTAAGACAAGAAATTTGTAGTGTTTTGGCCCACTAAACTTGAGATCGTTTCTTATATCAGAAGGTGGAAACCCATACTATGCAGAAAGATGAAAGGGTGAATATGGTTTCCTGACAGTGGCACAAGTGTTTGTGTTTGTTTGTTTATTTGAGCCTGTGTATTTTGTTTATAACTGTGCATTTATGTGTGAGTGTTTGCATGCGGTTTTCTTCCAGTTTGTATTTTTGCTATATTTGCCTCTTTTCCCCATCTTCATAGCTATCCTTAAATCTTATCAAATTTTGAAAGGAAAACTTTGAAATCTGGGGTGATAATTCCCTTCTTTATTCATAAATCACTAGTTTTGTTCCTCTGGCCATTAGAGATATTATGCTATATCTGCTTATGAACTAGGTGGTATTAATTATACATTGAAGAGAACATTGTAGTTTGGAACATTTTGTAAACAAGGAATATGCTTAAAAGAATAATATACTTAAAGGACTTGTATAAATAAAATTACACATAAATATGCATATATATGACATTAAACATAATAGTAAGGGTAATAAGTATAATTATAAATTATGTACTAATCAAAGGTAATTAAATATTAAGTGATTTATCTCTCTTAGTAAGTTTGTGTGTGTCTCTGACATTAAAAATATGCTATATTCATTAGACTATAAACTGCATGAGAGCAGAGATTTCTGTCTTTCTTGTTAACTGGTATATCTCTAAAACTAGATATTAAAAAGTAACTGTTGAACCTGGATTGGTGACACACTTCTCTAAGTAAAAATCCAGGGACTCTTAACTCTTAGAAAAGAGAGAAAAAGCTAAGGACCAAGTACCTGGCACTGAGGACAGCATTTGACATCCACATTTTTCTTTTTGAGACAACTCACAGATTTTTGTCATCTCATTCCAAAAGAAAGGTTTTATTTTAGTATGCACGGATAGAAAAGGGAATGAAGAATTTTCATAATATTATTCATGGCAACCTTTTTTTTTTTTTTCATGGCAACTTTTAAAGCTCAAGTAAATAGACTTCTAGTTTTGAAATTCACATGTCAGGAATACTTAGTCTTAATTGACCAGTTTGCCAGGTTAGAAGGCTTAGAATAAATTGTTCATACTTCTACAAGTATTAGGCAATCTCCTATTGAGTGATATGTATCTATCTGTTGAACTACAACAAAAAGTAGTGTCTTCAATATTCATACATGCACATAACATACTTGATCAATTTCATTCACTAGCACCTTCCCTTGCCTGTTCTTCCTCCTCCTCCCCCATCTCCTTCCTGTACTTACAGGTTTCCCTTCCATTTCACTAGCATAACATGAGGAAACACATATGACAGTTGACTTTCAGAGTCTGGCTTATTTTACTTAATATGATGCTTCTCAGTTCTATGCAGTTTCCTACAAATTGCATGATTTTTCTTTATTATCAATGGATAAAACTCCATTATATATTATGTCATTATACATCATTATATTTATTCATCCATTGTCAGACTCCTATGTTGGTTCCACAACTTCATTATTGTGAGTTGTTCTTCTATAAATGTGGGTATGCATGTATCTTTATAGTATGCTGACTCAATTATTTGGGGTTAATAACCTTTTTTTTTTTTTTTGCGGTACTGGGGATTGAACTCAGGGGCATTCTACCTCCGAGCTACACCCCCAGCCCTGTTTTTTATTCTTTATTTTGAAACCGAGTCTCACTAAGTTGCGGAGTGCCTCACTAGGTAGCTGAGGCTGGCCGCGAACCCGGATCCTCCGGTCTCAGCCTCCCGAATGCTGGGATTACAAGCGTGT
>PVLC010010986.1:15828-48777 GCA_004027655.1 Graphiurus murinus
GCAAATTAGTGCAACCACTTTGGAAAACAGTATGGAGGATCCTCAGACGAATGGGAATGATCCTACCATATGATCCAGCAATACCTCTACTGGGTATCTACCCAAAAGAAAGGAAACCAAACTATCAGACCAACGCATGTGTATCTATGTTTATAGCTGCACAGTTTACAATTGCCAAACTATGGAACCAGCCAAGATGCCCAACAACAGATGAATGGATTACAAAACTATAGGATATGTACACAATGGAATTTTACTCAGCCATAAAGAAAAACAAAATCATGTTATTTGCAAGGAAATGGAGGGAACTGGAAAACATTATGTTAAGTGAGATTAGTCAGTCACTAAAAGTTAAAAATCAAATGCTCTCCCTAATATGTGGAAGCTAGGGAGAAAATGGGACATAAGAGGGACTCCAGATGAAGGAGAATTCTTAGGTGAACAAAGAATTTGACTTAATGGAAGGTAATGGGAGGAGAGGGGACACCCTAATGAGCATGATGTACTTACAAGATCACATCAAAGTCAATCACTAAACTGACCTGGAGAAGGAGGGAGAAGGAGGGAGGGGGGTGGAAATTGGGGAAGGGTTAATGAGAAATGTGTGCATGGATGTCTTTACCTGTACTACCTTGTACCCAACAAAGATGTGTGATTAACCCTGTTGTACCCAAGAAATGTATAAAAATCCGTGCTAAAAAAATTAAAAAATAAAAAATGAAAAAAGGGCTGTTTTTAGAATTAGAACTGTAGAACAAAGAAATATACTTTGGGTTGTTTTTTTAAATTAATTTTGGTACCCCAATCTTTCTTATTTTTCATTTTTTAAAATTTTGAAACAGAGTCTTCCTAAGTTGCTGAGGGTTTCTCTAAATTGGCAAGACTGACCTTAAATCTGTATCCTCCTGTCTCAGCCTCCCAAGTACTAGTGTTATAGGAGTGCCTGGCACTTGGGGTTACTGTTTGTGTTCTCCAGCTCCTTTCTTTGTTAATACCTTTATTTTCACACTTACTGTACCAAATTAGAGTTTAATTTTAAAAGTATCTCTTTTGCTTGTAAGCCTCTATTCTAGAATCTAGAATGGGGCCTGGTACAGAATAGCTACAGAAGTGAATATTCATATCCATTTGCAACTTTCACAATCCATAGTTTGTATTTCGGATGAGCAGTGGTATATATGATATTTCTTTTTGTGTGTGTGTTGCTGAGGATTGAACTCAAGGGTGATCTACCTCTGAGATATATACACAGCCTATTTCATTTATTTCTTAATACAAGGTCTCAGTAAGTTGTGGAGGGCCTCACAAAATGATATTTATCACTTGCAACATTCTCTTTTAGAAACTACGCAGAGAATGGGCAGTGGAGGTCCTTCATCAGTCAGGGTTTCGTAACATAGTCTTTCTTGTTCCCCATTCACTTTTTATAAACTATTTATGTTTATACTATTTTGTTGTCCTGGGAAATTAGACCTAGGTATTACTATTAACCCCATTCACAATATACATTGTTACAACTCAGATAACATTCATGCTACATAACACTTGGTTGAGTATTGTATCAAATGCAGAGGAATTCTTCTTCTCTTAGAGCCCACCTTTAATAATAGACAGTCTATTAGTTCTGTCTTTAAAATAATTCTCTAGAATTATACCAATTTTACCGCTTCTATAGCTATGTCTGGTCTAAGTCACCATTATCTTTTCTCTGGATAACTGAAATAACCTTCTAACTGATGTTCCTGCTTGCACCTTTTATCTCCTCTTTAGTCCACCCAATAGAGCAACTCAGCCAGAGCAATCTTGCTAAAAGCAAAACCATGTCATTTCTTTGTTCAAAACTCTCCAATAGCTCCTCATTTGTTGACAATAAAATCCAGTATTCTTAAAATGCTTGAAAGGCCTCACACAGTCATCTTCCATCTACACCCTGTTACTTCTTTGAACTTATCACCTTCTTTCCTTCTTCACTGTGCTCTAGAAAAATTGCTTTACTTGCTATTTCTCAAATATAACAGTCATTATCTAACCTCATATCCTTTCTATTTGCTGTTTTTTCAGTATGAAATGTTTCTCCTTCAAGTATACACCTGCGTTACTATCTCATCTTCTTCAAGTTTTTGTTCAAATATTACCGTTTCCATGATGCTTATCATATCACACTTTAAAATTACACATTATTTTCCAGTACTCATGATCTTGCTTAACCTGTTATATTTTTTCTTAATGTCATTTATTTTCTTCTAATACATTTTATGACAATTATGAGATATATTTATTATTCATTATGTGTATTTTATACTGTAATTTAAACGCCACTTAGGCCCAAATTTTATGCTTTATTCAGTCGTATATTCCTAGCAGCTAGAATAATTTCTGATTACTAATTTACTTAGCATCCCATAGTTCTTGAATAAAAGGATGAATGAATGAGTGCATTTAATAGTGAATTGGTCATTATGGTTCAGAATTCATTTTCTCTGGCAATAACCATCCTTTATCTCAGTTAAACACTGAACCATTTTAGTGTCTGACCCCAGTTTTATTGCCCAACTGCTGAGCATCTCTCAAAGAACTAATTACATATAAACTCCAATTCTGCATTGTATTCCAGCTCAAAGTTCTTATTTACTTTCTAGGTGACCGGGATAAAATCTATTCCCTATGTAAAATGAAAATTTATTACCTGTTTACTTAAGGACCCTTTTCTCACTAGAATTTTGAGTCTATGCTACTGCAGTATTATGTTTGTAATAAACTTAGTGAAAAAAGCACAAGTTTTGGAGTCACAGAAATGTGAATTTGATTCCAGGCTCCAATATAATTGAATAGGCCAGATCACATGTCTGTACTTCAGATAATGTATCAGTAAAAGATGTGATATTACCTTTTCATATTATAAGTTTCAAGAAAATTATGAGAATAAAATTATAGAATATATTTTTAAATTGCTGAGTGTGGGATACACTATAATAATTTAAGATGTGGCATTTTTATATAAATACAGTGAATCACTATACTCATATTTTGAACTTGTAAAATAGTAGAATGAGGAAAAAATAAAACTTGGGGATCATACAACATACATAGCACAGTGATGGTAACAGGAGAGGTTCTATCATTACAGTACCTAACTGGCCAGACAAACAGGGATGAACTATATCAAATATCATTCAACTTTTGTGTATTAATTGGCTATACCACTATCATTATGTTTGAAATAAGATTCTGTCTTGGATATTGTGAATGTTCGGAAGAAAGCAATTCATAGTCACAAATACGTATCTTGGCTTGTAATTTCTCTATGCTTCAGGTATTTATTCCTCATTCATAGAATGAAGATGTATCCTAAGAGATAGCTATCATGCTTTCTTTGCATTACCCACAACTTATAGTTCACTGCTATAAACAATGCAGAAGGGATGCTATGCATGAGTATGGATTATCACGATTCTAGCTTGCATAATGATTTAGCTTAGAGAACCTTTCATACCTGTTTTATCTTTACCACAGTATCATGAGGAAGATGTTGTGATAACCCCATATCACAGATGAGGAAACCAAATCAAGATGAGTGAATTAGTTTAATTTAGCTAGAAAAGGCAAAAGTGTGATTTAATCCCTTGTCTCCTCCTCTAAAGCCATCTCGTAGAGATGAAGCCAATTTACTTCCAGAATGAAGCAACCTAATCATGTCATCTTTAAACTCTGCTGTCAGTAGTTATTAGTACAATGTCTAACACCAGTATATGCTAATAGATGATAGTAGTATTTTGAAACCCCTACAAAACTTTCTGCTGTATGCTGGACTGTCTGCATCCACTCACTGAGAGTTCCCTTTAGCCACTGGCTCCCCTTATGCAAACTGTCATTTACTTGGACACACATCAGGTGTCAGTAAAGCAGATTCTGTGTGATTAGAAGTAAATGAAACCTTCAACTTACCTCAATAGCTCTAGTCAGTATAAGCATATGGGTAAGCACTGTTCTATAACTACAAAGAAGCTTTCAAACCAGAGAAGGTAATAAACAGAAATAAAAGAAAAAATAAGATGACATCTAGAAAGAGAACTGAACTTAAGGGTCAGAAGATGTGATTTCCTTTCTGGGCCATGAAATCTAGGTCAAATCACCTAATACCTGAAGCATACTTTTCTCATTTTAAAAATGAGGGTTATGTTATTCAAGGTTTTTAGGAGAAACAAGATCATAAATAGATTAATGTATACATAGATATACACACATACATGTATACATATATACATATGAACATGTCTACATAATTATATTTTACTTTATTCATTCATTAAATAAAATAAATATCCAGCATATAAAATAAATACTAGATAATAGTACTTAAACTTATTTTAAGAAATTTTCTTATGCAGCTACGGAGGCTGGTACGTCTGAAATCCAAAGAGCAGGCACACAGTCTACAAACTCTTGGGCAGAAGGTGATACTGTAGTGTCTGAGCAGAATTGCTTCTTCCTCAGTGAAATCTCATTTTTTATTTTTAAGTCTTTTCAACTGATTGGATGAAGCCCACCTACATTATTGAGTTCATGTTTATTTAAAGTTAAATGTTTGTGGATGATAACCACATCTAATAAATCATTCATAGAAATATGTTGGCTAGTGTTTGGTTGAGTGAGTGAGTACTATGATCTAACAAAGCTGATACATAAAATGAACAATTATAGAGATGATTATGATAGAATTATACATATTTCAAATTAATGAAATTAGATTCAAACACCCTTTTCATGCACCTAGCATACTGTCTAGTATATACTAGAGGCTCAATAAATATTACTTTGTTATAAAGAGAAGCAATAGTATGAAGATAAAGAGCTGTTTATCATGTGTCTTTTTTATCCCTGTTACCTCTCTAACTTCACTTAAAATTGGTACAGCCCCAGTGATATTTTGTCATGAATCGAAAGCTGAGGTCATTTAAGATAAAGGTATACTACTAGTGTCTTAGGAAATAGAGTATCATATGTGAATGATGTGCTACCATTCTTTCAACACAAATCACTTCAAGTTGAAAGAAAAAGAAATTGAATATCTTGAGTATAGATATGATGTCTTTAAATGTAAAATCTATTGGATTTTTACTAGAAATGAAAAAAAAACTTTGAAGAATCCTACAAATTTTAATTTCTAAACAAGTAAATATTAGCCTGCACAACCCACTAAAGCTAAAAAGTTTCTAGAGTCCTTTTTATTCTTCTTATTATAATGGAAAAAGTCCTGTTGCTCCAAAAGTGAGACGGCCCCAGTGGGCAACACTCAGTTGTTACCCAGCCATGTGATCTCACAAGGAGCTATTGTGATGGAGTCTGCAGCACTGGCTATAAAAGTTTCTCTCCATGGCCAGGTTTTGTCCATTAGTACAGGGAGCTCTTGGTGGTGACCTGTCAGATTCCAGGATAGTTAGTGCTTTTGGTGGACAGATGGCTTTGGATCTGATTTTTTGGTTTGAGCTTTTGGCTTCGTTCTTTTGTTCGTTAGGGTTTATTATTGTGCTGTACTTTTGTTTATTGGTTTGTTGTTGATTTGTTTTGTTAGCTAGCATCATTAGTTGTTACTGCAGCTTTCTATGGACCGTGCTAGGAGAAAGAGTAGAGAAGCCTGGCCAGGCCTCATGGCCAGCTCTCCCTGTAAGGATGTCCTCATGAATAATTATATGGTCCTGAGGGACACTGGCAAGGGCAGTTTTGCCCAGGTCAAACTGGACTGCCATATCCTCACTCGGACTGAGGTGGTTGTAAATGTCTTACCTACCTTTAGTGACAGCCCAATCCTTCTAGACAAGATGGACATCATGAGGACAGTGGAGCACTTGAAAGTGGTCCAACTGTTTGAGATCATAGACATGGTCAACCATATCTACCTGGTGATGAGGGGCTGATGCTGTGCCACATCTGACCATCAGCTGGCATGCAGGACAAGGAGATCCAGAGGGTGTTTAGGCAGGTCGCGAGTTCTGTGTACTACTGCCACGAGAATGGCATCATGCATAGGAACCTGAAGCTGGAGAACATCCACCTGGATATGGAAGGAAACATCAATGTCATTGACTTTGGGCTGAGCTGCTGCTTCACCACCAGACAGAAGCTGATCGTGGTCTGTGGCATTCCCCACTATTGTGCCCCAGAGATCTACAAGGATATGGTCCCCAGGTAAACTTCCTTTTTTTTTTTGTGGTACTGGGGATTGAACTCAGGGGCATTCTACCTCCTAGCTATACCCCCAGCCCTATTTTTTTATTCTTTTTATTTCGAAACTGAGCCTCACTAAGTTGCGGAGTGCCTCACTAGGTAGCTGAGGTTGGCTGCGAACCCAGATCCTCCAGTATCAGCCTCCCGATGCTGGGATTACAAGCGTGCACCACCACGCCTGGCTCCCAGGTAAATTTCTGAGACCTGAGTGTCATCCTTTACTGTATGCGCACAGGCCACCACTGGTTTAATAGCACCACCTTGGAGCAGCTGAGGGAGCTGGGAAGGCACTTGGTGCTACCTCACATTTCTGTCAAAGTGGGAAGCCTCATCAACCACTTACTAACTACAGAACCAGTTCTGAGGTCCATGGCCACAGAAATCCTGGTGCACCTGTGGTGGCTGAGACAGGGTAAGGAATATTCAGTGTTGGGGTCTTAGCCCGGCCAGCTAGACCTCGCCTCTAGATGGCGTCTGGCAGAGTGCCAGAAGTGGCTGCAGGTGGTAACATTACTAGGGCTGCCCTACGCTAGAGCGCATGCACCTGCACACCCGGCTCGTGGCCGGCCCAGGTGAGAGCTGTATGAGGCACCTTGTGGTTCAAGCCCTGTGTGGCTTTAAGAGCCTCCACCTCTCTCCCGGGAGAGAGAGGGTTGCTGGCTGGGGAGAGGTTGGTTGCAGAGAGGGTTGTTGGCTGGAAGGAGGTTTTGTTGCTGGATGGTTGCTGGAGGATTGCTGGAGATTGATTGCTGGAAGGTTGCTGAGAGGTTGGTAGGATGCTAATGGGAGAGAGAGGTTATTGGGAGTCTGTTGGATTATAGTGTCCTTGATCCCAGAGAGAGATGTAAAATAAAGAGAAGTTTTAACCAGCAACGTTTAGTTATCGTCTCCATTGGGGCCTCAGGGTTGAGGGTCCAGCTTGGGGGACGATAATTCAACTCCTCCTACCCAGCTATTCCCAAAATGGTGGAACCAGGCAATCCTGAATGTGATGCACCACCTGGGTTATGACCCACATCAGACCTGGCTGTCAGTGGTGAACAGAACATTTGATGGCACCATAGCGACATACCTGCCTATCCAACACCAGATAAGTGGCCAGGCAGGGCTTGAGAGCATCGGGTTGCAGTGTCATCCTCATCCCCAGCAGATCCTTCTGTCTTCCCTCTGCCACCAAGAAGAGCCAGCCAGCTTGACCTTCTGGCCTGATAGTTGGTGCCCTCTAAGTATCCACTAGTCAAGGAGGACACACAGTGCTGGCAGAAGAGCAGCAGAAAGGACATCTTGCTTGCCATTCACCTGAGCTGCCAGATGAAGAGGACTCTCCCTACCAGTGCAGCCCTCCAGCACGTCCCTGAGCCCCCCCCCAGGTCAGCCCCTGCAAGAGAAGCAGTGTTACGAAGAAGGCAGATGGAAGCTGGTCCTCCCAGGAGCCAACCCAAAAAGCTTCCCCCTACACCCTATAAGCCTATAGTGAGCCCACCTCCAGTGCCCCGGATGATACAAAGGGCTGGAGGCAGATCATCAGAAGGATTTTCACTGGCATTCCCTGCACATGCTGTTGCTGTGTGCTGGCCTTGGAGCTAACAAAGTTGCTCCAGAGGGAGGGAAGCAGAGATGTCCCACATTCAACAACAAAGTTGCTCCCAAGAAACCAGACAGACGAGGTGTATGAAACCAACTCCTTGGATTCTGACTTTGGTCAGAGTGGACTCAGCTGCAGGACATGGTGCTCTAACTGTCAACTGCTTCAGGCTTCTCCACACTGATTCCAGTGGAGTGGCACCTCGCCTGAGAGAAACCATAGACTTTTTCCCAGGAAACTCCACCCCCATTTTTTGAAACTCCCCTTTCCCCTGAGATGATCCTTAATAAATTGTTTTTCTTAAAATAATAAAAAGGTATAGTACCTAAGAGTGATTTTAAGAAGATATATTATGCTTGAGAGAGACCTATATAGTTCCTCTAGAGAGATAATATGTATCATTACTTAAAATCTACAGCCTAAATACTAACATGTTTACATTACACTAATGTAGTGTTTAAGTTTCCTATAGTCTACAGAAGTTTATTCCTGTTAAAAAAAGAAATACTTCCGGAATTTTTGTGTCTATACCTTAAAACTTTATCCAATTAATAAAAAAGTCATTGGATGTGCATAAATTTTCTTATTTGATTCTCAAAATATATCTGTATTTCTTGTTGCAGTAAAGTAAAAATAGCTTTGGCATTTGGGTCTGGAAAAATTAGCTTTTATCCTGGTTATACTACTTCCTAACTCTATGACCTTGACCAATTCAACTAATCTCTGAATCTCAGTTTTCTATCCATTATATTATAAACATAGCCTTTTCCATCCTTCAGGCTTATGGCTTTATTTAACAGAGATAATGTGTGAAAAACTACCTGACATGCTGCCTAGTTCACTAAAGATGCCTGATGAATGCTAATTGAATCAGAATCTAAATAAAACATTATCAGCAAATTTAACTAGATAATTTCAACATGGTAAGAAGAGAACAGTAACCTCTACAATAAACCAAACAGCATTTTCTATGCCAGAAAACTTTCAATATTTCATTGCTATTTGTGTTAGAATTCTCTAGATCCATTTGAAGCATAGGTCTCTTGTACGAATGATAATATTTCCTTGATTACTTCTTTTTTGACATATAAAAGGATTTGGTTATTTTCAGCAGAGCCAGTATTATGAGTATAATCAGAGCTTTGATATAGACTAGAATATAGAACATTGGATGGACACTATCAAGCCAAAGTAGCAATTAATAATCAAGATCAATTTTCCACCTAGGGACCAGTCCCTGGCAACAGGAAGCAAAATTAGAAATAGGCTGTATTTAAATTACTACAGCAAAACCAATTACCTTTAAGGGATTGGGATGAGCTGTGAGAGCAAGAAGAAAAAGGATAAAATAAAGGGTCAACCTACCATTTGTAACAGGAAAGAATCCAAGATGATACTTGCCTCTGTCCTGCCCTAATGCTTTGCTGCATTTTAATCTCAGCATTCCCAGTCTGCATGCTTCCTCATGGGTACTGATAAATATCTTGGCTCTGAATGTGAACAAAGAGGCTTTAAAATTTTTAATAAAAAGTTATTGATTTCTATTGGTAGAAAGAACATTCATAGGCTTCAATAAGCATTAATTAGGAAAGACATGAAATAAGTTTGTACCTGAGTTTCTACACATTAAGGAAAATAGAAATGACACATTTTCAAGGTTTTCATAATATCTACATTCTATATTGCTCATGTTTGCTAAAGGTATAAAGTTGTGCTATCTTAATATTGTTATAAATCCTTTCAGATTTTATTCCATTATATTTTATCATTTTTTGATTGCAATGTTCAGTCTCTTCATTTTCACTTGGAATTTTTTTAGATAATTCCCTTGAGAAGCAAAGGTGGAAAAATTTAAATCTAAAAGGCAATTATATAGACAGTAGAAATGAGTGAGCAAAGATGTAATGTACAATAATCCAGCTACTATTATTTCTTAATGATGACTTAGATTCTTCCTGACAAAAATGAAATATTGTGATTTAATCCACATTTATTGATCAGCAAAATACAATGAATAATAATCAAACTGTGGCCCAAGACTTCATGAAATAGACTATAGAAAAGCACAGATTTACTTAGAGGTTATTTTTATTTTTTATTATTTATTTATTTTTTGCTTTCTTGTTTTTACTTGATGCAGAGTCAATGTTTTGGAATACCAGTAATAAGATGTCCAAAATTAAACATTATTAAGCATTCAAATAGTAAAATATAATGTGGAAATAAGCTCTCCAACATTAAGTCCTCTAAGCTATATCTGGTGGAACCACCTGATATAGCAGCTACTGGACTTGCCAACTTTGTTCATAATGAGAACTCCTATCCTCTTAGCAGACAACAGGAAGGGGTCTCAAAGGCCAGTCAATCATTTAGGCACCAGAGCATCACTTTTCTATTGCTATTCATAGACACCATCCTAAGGTAATAGGTGATGAAATGTCAAATGTCTGAACTATGTCTTAGGACAAAATAAAACTGTCAGATGTTAGATATTGTACAAAGTGACATAATAATTGCTCTAATAATTGAACTTCAGTTAAGCTGCATATATCCTCATTTGCCCAGCCACCATGTAGTATTGCAACATAGAAGATCTCACCATCCTAAAAAACACAAGAGTGTAAACACACACACACACACACACACACACACACACACACACACTTTGAATAGAAAATTTTGACATACCTTTAAAATATAATTCTTGGTTCTCAGACAATACTATAAAGCCTTGATTTGTAGTCAAATAACTTCAGTGATTTAGTCTACTTAAGCTTCATTATTTACATCTATAAAGTGATACTAATAATAACTCCTTGTTTCCAACATAGGTTAAAATAAGAAAATGAATGGAAAATATAAGTGACAAGATACTGTAGAAATATATTACATATGAATAATCACATTAATTTTCTGACTTCTAATTTCTATGTATAAATTCTCAAAAAAATATATGGATAAAAACAAAAATGTAAACAACACATTTCATCATTTTATTCAGTCCAAATTAAGACTATAATATTATAACAAATATACTAGAACTTAGGCATCTAAATATGAGTTGCCTCTTCAAAGAAGTTACCCGGGATTTGTAATTAAATGGACATGTATCGACCATCACTATAAGACATTTTGCTAAGTACTTTACAAATCATTTCAGTTAATACACTGCTATATATAGACATAATTAACACTATTTTGTGTGAAATAAACTGGAGGATGAGAGAGGTGTCTGAATTCACAGTACTGTTCTTCTATAATTGCTATAATTACTTAAATTTGGAGGAACTAACTTTATAGGCAAAACATAAAGAAAGGGCTATCTACTCTATGGCATGTGTGTCAAGACCAAAGAAAGTAATCAGTTTTTGATAGCTTGGAGAAAAGAAAGAAAATGAAATGCCAAAACAAAAGGGTACATTTTGAATTGAATTATGAAAAAATCTGATAACAAAGATTATGTGAGGCACTAAGATTAATGGCACTGAAAGTCAGGTGAAAAAAGTTGAAATTAGTGGTCATTGTAACTGACTGTAATGCCTTCATGAAATATGCAGAAAAATGTAAATAAATCCCATTTTCTCACCCTGCAGAAGAGTCGATTCAAGATGAGTCAAAGACCTGGAAATTAGACCAGAGACTTTGCAGCTACTTGAAGAGGACATAGGACCAACATTCCAACACACAGGCACAGGTCAAACCTTCCTCAACAAGATCCCAAAGGAAGAATAAATTAAAACAAGGATCAATATGTAGGATTGCATTAAACTGAAGACCTTCTGTGCAGCAAAGGAAACTATCAAGAACCTCAACAGAGAGCCAACAGAATGGGAGAAGATTTTTGCCAGCTACTTCTCTGATAGAGGACTAATATCTAGAATACACAGAGAACACAAGAAATTTACAGTAAAAAAATCAAAAAAACAAAAACAAATAACCCAAGTGAACTAAACACTTCACAAAAGAAGAAATATGAATGGCCAATAAATGTATGAAAAAATGTTCAACATCATTAGCAATCAGAGAGATGCAAATTAAAACAACCCTGAGATTTCACCTAACCCCAATTAGAATGGCAAACATTTATTTTTTTTTTTTTTTTTTTTTTTTTTTTTTTTGGCGGTACTGGGGATTGAACTCAGGGGCATTCTACCTCCGAGCTATACCCCCTGCCCCATTTTTTTATTCTTTATTTTGAAACCGAGTCTCACTAAGTTGCGGAGTGCCTCACTAGGTAGCTGAGGCTGGCCGCGAACCCGGATCCTCCGGTCTCAGCCTCCCGAATGCTGGGATTACAAGCGTGCGCCACCACGCCCGGCTATGGCAAACATTTAAAACACAAACAATAACAAATGCTGGTGAGGATGTGGAGAAGTAAGAACTCTGATAAACTGTTGGTGGGATTGCAAATTTATACATCCACTTAGGAAAACATTGTGGAGGATTCTCAGAAGAATGAGAATGAATCTACCATATGACCCAGCTATACCACTCCTGGGTATCTACCCAAAAGAATTGAAACCAGACTACCATAGTAATGTACTTATCTCTACGTTTATAGCTGCAGAATTCATAATCACCAAACTATGGAACCAGCTGAGATGTCCATCATCTCAGTTATTTGGGTTTTTTTAATGTTCTATTGGTTCAATTTTTAGTAGGTCATATACATTCAGAAATGGATGGAAATGAAGAACATTATACTAAGATTGGTCAGTCACAAAAAGTGAAAAGTCATATGTTCTCCCTAATATGGGAGAGCTAGGGAGAAAATGGGACACAGGAGGGACTCCAAACAAAGAAAAAACCCTAGATGAGTGACAAAGGTGACATAACTTAGGAAGAAGGGAGGGGGGAAGAGGGAAAAACCTCAATGGGCATGTTATACATACACAAACTTTTCAAAGTCAATCACTATGCTGAGGACAGGAAGGAGAGGGTGGGAGGAATAGAGCAGGAACTGGGAGAGGGCTCAATGAATGCTGTGTACATGTATGCCTCTATCACCCTGAACTTCATCAAGATGTATGATTACAATGCACTAGTAAAAAAAAAAGAAGAAAATTATTCTGAGAATGGTTTCCAGATTTTGGAACAAATCTGAAAATTTAAATATAGGATTTGAGATTTGTTATAACACCGCAGACATACACAGGAAACATAAGATTCTTTAAAATAGGTAATATATGCAAAATTTTTAGCACAGATATTTATTCTAATATATTTGAGAAACACACCACTACTTTACATGAATATTGAATGTTTTGATAAATTGAATCTTTCATACAGCAACTCATTTTCTGGTTATATTTATTTATAGGCAATTATGTATTATATATTTCCCCAAATTATTTACATATTATTATATACATATTATTTACATTATTATTTTACATATCCATATTTTATTTTAGTAACATTATGTCAAACTATTATACCTTTCTGGTGTAAACTAAAATATAAATAGTGAATAATTAATCATAAGAATTATAAAATAATATTTTATCGTCAGGGAAATGAATGGAATTTCCTTTGTATTGGATATATCAAATAAATTAAGATAAGGTGAAATACATGTCATTTAAGCAAATAAATTATTTATGACCTTGTTTCTTTGCTTGTTTTTGTAGTACATGTGTGGAGGGGTGGAAGTTTAGAGGTCATTTCAAATCCAAGACTATTATTTTTTCAAAAGTTGAATTGGGGCAACAATGTGATAGGAAACTTAATATTAACATCAAGAATTTAGTATATGGTGTTTCAATTAAATAGAATTTAAAGATTGTCTCCTTTTTTGAATTGATTCTTTTTTTATGGGTCTACTTATAATTTTCATATTTAAATCATTGACTCATGTTTGAAATATTTGATATTTGCTGTTAGTAATTTGTATTACACTCAGTAAAAATGTTTCTGTGAATATTACTTATAAATAACTTGGAATATTTATTATGTAAAACTCATTTTAAGAGGTATATTTTGACTGGAGGTTTCAAGGTGAAAACTTGGAAAATTTGTCTCCTCACTCAATGTTCTATAGAAATTATTGAAAAAATATATATATACACATACAAAAATGCTGGTAAACAAAAAAAGACTTCATCTTGAAAGACAAAAGCAGATAGTCCTGAATATTTTAAGAGTGAAGATGTTTTAATTGAAATCAAGATGACTTATAAGCAGGAGGAGAATGCCAATGGAAATATAACAATTAATGATCACTGTTTACAAGTGTGTGTGTGTATGTGTGTGTATGTGTGTGTGTGTGCGTATTTTGCTAGGTGAAAGATGAAGGGAAATGAAAGAAGTAGGCAAAAATACCCAAAATTATAAAGATGTCCATGATAAAAAACAACCTTTGTATAATCCAAGTTTTTCTAATTTGTTACCCTGTGAGTGTGCATCTGTGTATGTGAATGTTCACCTAGTAGCATGACTGAAGTGATGAATAAGAAGCTGATCCCTAGATGTTAGTATCTATCTATCTCCACAGTGGAGGGATTCCAGATTTTCTCACTCTCTTCCTAATAATCTATATATTTTAAATATTTATAGTGACTATGCATTATTAATATAACAATGACAAAAATCAAGATCTGTATGAAACACAGTAATAAAATAGATGAGAGCAAAGTAGAGGGAAAATTCAAGTGGACACAGACACAAAAACTCAAAACTATGCAAAGGTTGTTCTCTACAACTAACCTCTAGACATTTGGAGACAAGAACCAAAACCAGCAGGTATAGACCATGCAACAATTATCAGAGAAAGTAATTAACCTGTGAAAACCTGGGTAAGTTTGGCCCTATATTTAAACAAACAAATATTGTCATTTGTTTATCATGAGTAGTAATGATATTTACATTCAGGAAAGTGTTCAATAAAGACAAAATTAAAAGTCTTATTGAAAATTATTTCTAGTGTAAGGGTTGGTGCTAGAGTGAAGCACAGACAAGCCTCATATAGTTCTAATAATTTCAAGTAAGAGTTTGAGGGATGAGAAAAAAATCTGATTCAAGGATATACATCTCAGTTTAGCCTGATAGAATTGGGATAGTCCCAGGCAAATCAAGATGAGTTGGTCAACTGGGATGATTCTTATCCTTGACTCCAGGCTCCAGCTTAAACGTTTAGCTTTCTGGAGACATGGTGGTATCTTAGGAAACTATCGAAGAGGTGAAGGAGAGGGAGTGGGGTGGGAACTGGGAGAGGGCTTGATGAGTACTGTGTGCCTCTATCACCCTGAACTGCATCACTATGTATGATTAGAGCACACCAATAAGAAAAAGTGGGCAGTGGGACAAGAAATGCATAAAAATTTCATAAGTAATCATAACCATCTGAGGAAAATGAACATCTATGATCTACTGTGTGTCCTACATCTCTCATACAATTACAAGAGGTGAGCAATGAGTAAAATATGAGCCTTTTTCTAGGCCCAAAGTTATTCTTATTTGACATAATATGTTACAATATTTTATTATGGGTGAATGTGGGGTAAGTAGGGAGAAAGATAAGAAAATTTCTAATAAATTTGGAGTTTAAGAACATTAATAACAGATATTCATAAGTTTAAATATGAGGGTTAAATATAAAAGCAACCAATATAATATGAGAATTGGGATGTATAATTTGAAAAACAAGTCAGACATACTATATGTTTCTATAAAAGCACGCTTTTTTAATCTCTCTGTTTCTATTGTTTGTTTAAATTGATTTTTTCTATATTTGATAAGTATTAACAATTTGCATTTCCTGATGTGCTCAAGTCCAGTAGAGGTCAAAAACCATCCTTGTTTTTGCTTTCATACTGTACATAAGTGACCTTTTAAAAGTTTATTTAGTACCAATATTTTTACATGTTTTTGTCTTTGATTCATAATCTCACTGTTTAAAAGGCCTCCAGCACATAGTTCTGAGGTGGTATCTAGTGTTCTTAAGCACAAACAGGCTATGATATCCTGCATAAAGAAAATACATGTGTTAGATCAGCTTCATCCAAGCATAAATTATAGTGCCAATGGAAATGAGTTTAATTTTAATGAATTTACAGAATATATTAAATAAGAAATATTGAAATAGACATTTACATCAAGTTTGTATTACATTTGATCAGCTGAAATAATTGTGACTAATGTATTGTAGATACTTTTTAAAAGTAAAATCTTTGGACAAATTAAATTTATCATAGTTTATTTGATTAAAGACTGATTTATAAATTAAGTAGCACTCAGAACCAGAAAAGGTTCAGAGAGCTCCACTCAGTCACATAGGCAGATAGTGTTTACAGACAGAAAAGGGGCATGAGGTACAAAAGAGCTCATTAGTTACAGGTTAGATTTGCCTGATTTGAACAATGTAATGAGACATTTTGTTTTTATGTGAACATGATCTCAGAAATTGGCAGTCTGCAATTGGTTGAGACTCAGTCATTGGATATAGGAATATACTCTTAAATTAGGGTTCAGAGATTTTTGTTTTATTTTTTAACATACTATGATAGGCCATAGTTCACTGCATAGAACTAAAAGTACAGTGGTAGTCCCAGGTTAAATTTAGATTAACAGTGTCTAATCTTATATTTCCCCTAGGAACAATGGTTCAGTATTCTATGAATCAATAATTATTATTGCTTTATAGAAAACAACTAATTATCTTGAGTAGTGAGAATGGATTATATATGTATATATGGAAATTTGTTTTTTTCTTTTTTAAACACTCTATTGGTGTATTATAATCATACATCTTTGTGAGGTACGAGCTGGCAAAGGCATACACGTACAAATCTTTCATTTAACCCTTCCCCAGTTTTCACCCTATCCCTCCTCCCTCCCCTCTTCTCATATTAGGTTTAGTGATAGACATCGATATGTTTGTGAATATACATCATGTACATTAGGGTGTTTCCCTCTTCCTTCCCTCCAATCACCTTCAGATAAGGCCACCTTCTTTGCTCATCTAAGGTTTTCTTTCTTTATCTATAGTCCCTACTATGACCCACTTTCTCCTCAGCATCCACATATTAGGAAGAACATATGCTTCTTTACTCTTTGTGACTGGCTAATCTCGCTTAACATAATGTTTTCCAGTTGCATCCATTTCCCTGCAAAGAACATGATTTTGTTCTTCTTTATGGCTGAGAAAAATTCCATTGTGTACATACTTCATAGTTTCGTAATCCATTCGTCTGTTGATGGACATCTTGGCTGGTTCCATAGTTTGGCAATTGTAAACTGTGCCGCTGTAAACATAGATACACATGCGTTGGTCTCATAGTTTGGTTTCCATTCTTTTGGGTAGATACCCAGAAGTGGTATTGCTCGATCATATGGTAAGTTCATTCCCATTCGTCTGAGCATCCTCCATACTGTTTTCCAAAGTGGTTGCACTAGTTTGCAGTCCCACCAACAATGTATTAGAGTTCCCACTTCTTCACACCCTCTCCAGCACTTGTTGTTGTTTGTGTTTTTAATGATTGTTATTCTAATTGGGGCTAGGTGTGTTATGTATTCAACTCTAAATATCAATTCACACAATTCTCAAAGTTAAAATATAACTAAATAGTATTTAACTTTGAATGGAAAGTAAAATCTTCTTAATGATAAAGAAAAATCTTTTAAATGATAGTCCCAATTCCCTCTAACCCCTCTAGTCACTAGGATTCCAAAAAACCTTATCACTCAATCTGAGGTTGTGCACAAGGTTACCAATTCCAATGGGTTATTGGAATGTTTATGTTAAGTCCAAGAGCAGGATAATATAACTTTTATATCCTTTAACAAAATGATCATATATTAATTGATATCCAGTGGGTAATACAATATTTGAAACAATACAGACACTTAGTGACCTGTAGGGAAAACAAATAATCATACCATTATTCCCAAATCTTCTAAACAATGAAATTAAAGTTCATTCCTAAGAAATAGGAAATTACATTCCTTTTCATGAAGCTGAAAGTCAATTATAACATGTAACTCACATGGACCTTAGTACATGAATAAATATACATGATTATATATTCATAGAATTCTTGTGTGTGTGTATGTGTGTGTGTGTGTGTGTATCTTAAAGGGAAAATTTAATAGGTATCCAATATTGAATAAATTCTTCATTCAGCAGATGGAGCTACTTTATGAGGTCAATTAGTTGCTATACTATTGCCACCAAAATTAATTGACAAGATTTTGAAATAGATGCCCTCAGAATTCTCTTTTGGCAGCTATTAGCCATGATTCTACCTCCTGGACATAGCTGTTGCCACTTTTGTATGGTACCAAACATAAGGCTCTCATGATATCAGATGTTTGCCGCCTAGACTCTTTTTGTTATGTCAGGACAGTTGATGGTTGCCACTACAATGCTAACTGTACTTCAGGGATAACCCATCTGAGCAAAGGGCACTGTAGATCTTCACAGAATATGACAGATGAGAAATGGTCCATTATTATTTACATGAATTATCGATGCTCTCCTTAACCATCTACTCATGATTCATGAAATTTCCCACTAACCCTCTAGTTCCTGGACTCTAAATGTCATTTAATAATATAATTTTGTAGTCAAGTCTTGTGTATGATTAGATATGCATGTATATACAATTCAAGACTGTGGACCATTGATTTTGAGAACAATTACAATGATAATTACATTTTATAATGATGAACTTGATGGTTGTGTGTATTATCAGTTGGAATGTCAAGATTTCCCTTGACCAATGTCCTTCAGGGATGTCCCAGGTAGGACTATAGTTCTGCATCTTTCCACTTTTATATGCTACCTGAATATTATGCAAACCATCTGTAAACCAAGTTCATTTTTTCCTCTTCCTCTGCCCACTGGTCATAGTATACACCCCATGAAGCCATAGGTACACAATGGGGGGCAGAAGATACTGTGGCAGGAGTAGAACCCATGGGCATTTGGGCCACTTCATGTAAATTACTTGTGCCTTCAGGACCTACTCTGGCCAGGTCATGTATGTTCCACCTCCATTAGACAATAAATTGCTGCTGTGTATGTTCCTCTCCCCTATGTCTCTTTTCTGGAGTCTATGCACTTTTTTTGTAGTTTTCCAAATTCCAATCTTCTCAGGTAACACCATAATAAGCATTGTCTTGACCTATACTTTTTTGTTTTATGCTTTAATCTTGTCCATCATTTGACTCATACTGAAACGCAACATCTCAAGTTTGCATTTCAGGATAAGTTATTGTAAAATCAACTATAATTCATACAAATTTTTGTATATGGTCAGTTTTCAGTAAGTTACTACATACAGTTCCCCATCCAGAGTATAGGATTCTGAGGTAGATGCATCTGACTTAAGACACTGATTCTTCCATTTCTCATGTATATGTCTTTGGGAAAGTCACTTAACTTTTTTGAGTCAGATTTTTCTCATTTATTAAATGGACATGTGTTAACACCTCTTACATGGGTGCTGCAATGAATAATTTATCTGAAGCATTCCAAATTAAATAAAAGCTATACTTTACTATTAATTATCAACATTACCTTCTTCCAAATTATTTCGTAAACATTCTTCCAAAATCTCATTTTTTGTCTGTCCCTCCAAAAGTAAGGTTTATGCTTTGCAATCTTGTAAATTTCTTCTTATACCTTTGTACAATCCATATATTATTCCTTATATCATTCTTTGGTCATATCTAAACTAAATACTCTTCCTATAAGTTCTAAGATCCCTATGATATCGTGTTAGAAATAACATAACCAGTTTATTCAAATGTGGGAGTGGTACTACCCTTCACACATAGTTTTTAGCTAATGAATAACATGAAAAGTATTCCTTGCTTTAGCTAAAACCTGAAGCTACCATGACCCATTAAGGCCTTTTCTCGAGGCTATATTTTTCTCTTTCCTTATCTCTTTCATGTCAGTAAATGGAAATTTTTGAGTAGGGAGAAATGTCATATTGTTTTCTAGTTAGCTCTTCAATAGATAGAACACCATACAACATTTTATAAGAACCTCATCTCTCATATTTTGCTAAGAAGATATAAAATGGTATTTTATGTTTCCTAATGACTGTGGGCTAGAATTTACTTGCTTCAGAAATTTAAATTTTTATTAAATTCTATAGTTAGTAATTTTTACTATTTCTTTGTTCTTCTGTAAATTATTTGTATAATGAATTTTAAACGTAAAAAAATCCATTGAATATAGATGGTAAACCATGAAGAATAGAGATTCTGAAGGTAAAAGTAACCCCTGTAAGGCGATATAACTTGTTTTCTTTATTCCTTCACTCGCAATGCATAATATATAAAAACTATTCAGTACCTACTAAATACTGGATATTATCCTACATTCTTCAAATGCATTAAGTAGTTTAGTCCTCAAAAATAACCCAATGACTACTTCCTTTTATTACCAGGTTATACAGATATAGAAACTGAGGTGCAATAAGGATAAGTAATTTGTTGAAAATTATACAGTATGTGGAATACAGAATTCTACTCCAGGTGATAAAATTCCAGGACTTACAGCTATATCCAACACACTGCCCTTCTAACACAGTGCCTGGATTACACTACATTGCCTCCAAATAGTTTATCAATTAAAATGAGCATTGCATATTTGCCAAAGCAATATGTACTAGCTTTGAGATGAAAGGAGCATTATTTTTTGTGAGGTGCATTATTGAAGAATAAAGAAATAGCCACAATTAATTTAGTTGAAATGTTCATGGACAAGGTTGAGCTTTGGTTAGTTCCAGTAAAGTTGACATTCTGAAATCACATTTATATCTATGTCTTTATCATCAACAGGCATTTTTGTCTAGTAACTTAATGGTTTATATCATTTAATAAAGCTCATCAAGTGCTGTGTGCATGTATGTCACTATCACTGTGAACTAAAATATGATATGAGACTATATTGCACCAGCAAAAGTACTTAAAAATAAAAAGGAATTTTCAAAAAAATAAAATAAAATTTTAAAAGATTTTCTGATATTCGCTTATTTTGATTTTCTCATTCATGTATTGAATCAATATTGGTCAACTTCCTACTCTATATCAAGCACTGTGTTAAACACTGAAAATACAGTGGTGATGAGAAAGAAAGGTAAAATTAGAAGCTCTACTAGTCTAGAAAATTTCTTTTAAAAGCATTTATTTAGATTTAGCAATATTGTATCTATACTTCCATATTAAATATCAATTGAATACTGTCCCTGTCTAAAAATGGTAAAAAGTATCTCTTAATTGTCATGATCTATTTTTGATAAAGTGAGAAAGTTTTTTATGTTATGCAACCAAGGTTTTCTATTTTAAAAATGTTACAGTTGTGTTGTTGGTCAATACACAGACATTAATCACATGTGGCTATTTTAATTTATATTTAAATTACGTTAAATTAAATAACATTAAAAGTTCAGCCTTCTAATCACAATAGCCACATTTCAGGTACACAAGTAGCCACATGTGCATAGTGACTATTATATTGAACAGTGCAGATATACAATTTTTTCATTATTGCCAAAATTTCTATTGTCTAGTGTTAATTTAGACAATATAATTTGGCATAATTCCTCACCACTATCAAAAATATTTTGAAATGTTTATCCTGCCCTTCAGATAATAAAAATGAAGTGTCATTTCTATTGTACAATTATACTACAAAGATCTGCGTAAAGAATTCCTGTAAAATATATCATATAATTAAAAAAAAAATGAAATTTCAAATTTTGGAACCAGAGCCGGGCGTGGTGGCGCACGCTTGTAATCCCAGCATTTGGGAGGCTGAGACCAGAGGATCCGGGTTCGCGGCCAGCCTCAGCTACCTAGTGAGGCACTCCGCAACTTAGTGAGACCCTGTTTCAAAATAAAGAATAAAAAATAGGGCTGGGGGTATAGTTCGGAGGTAGAATGCCCCTGAGTTCAATCCCCAGTACCGCAAAAAAAAAAAAAATTTTTGGAACCAGAGTTAGGACATTACTAGACCACTCCATTCATAGGTACTTTCACAGTGCAAGTAGTTCTTGATTCAAGTTACACAATTTCAAGATCTCAGAATGTGCCTTCATTAGAGAAAATAACACACAGTGATGTGTTACTTATATATCCTCCTGAAATTTAATTATATGTATATATGTAAAAATATATATGTACAAATACACATACACACACACACACACACACTCACATAACACACACATTCCTGCAACATTACTCTGCTTGATCCTGTCTGATACACCCATATTCTTTCCATGGATGCATGCACAATTGGTATATACCAATAGTTGACAGTACCAAAATACATTTAGAATTCTTTCCTAAAATAAATCTTATCACAGTTGAATCCAAACAGAAAGTACATGATGGTATATTTGTAATACTATTGGTTTTTTTCTTTTTCAACTCTACTACAATTCAGTTATATTTTCTACTCATGTGAACTGTGTCATCATAGGCCTGACTATACATTTTATTTAAATCATGTCTGATTTTCTAGAGCTCAATTTTTATAACCTTTGATAAATATGTCCCAGTTGTCTCTTCAACACTGATGAAACTCATGACTGTCTCTTAATTAAGATAGCCTTTGACATTATTTTTGGCTATCTCATCCAAACTGACAGCTGTCCTTTCACTGCATTATCACTTTTCTCACCACATGTTTTCTAATAAGCTATGGGAGCATTGATTTCATTCAAATTTCCCCACAACATCTCAACCTTTATTATTCCACTGATTGGAATTTGAATTTATATACTTTGCCAAGAATCAAATTCTGAGCTCTCAAGGGAAATTTCTGTACTTTAATTTTGATTACTAAAAATGCCAAATACTTCCTTTATACACAGATAAAATAAACATTCTTAAGAATAAATACTGATTCCAATAATTAAGCATAATAGATACGAAAATCAAGAAAAATATTCAAAATATTACGTATCTTAGCACATTAATTCTATTTTGTTCTAAAGATGTTCTGTGGATAAATATGGGAGTGAGATTGCCTCGGTTTAAATAAAAAATTTGCCACATAATAGGTACATAAACTAAAGAAATTGCTTAACTTTTCTAAATCTCAATTTCTTTATTTGAATATGGGAATAATTTTAGTACTTTTCCATTATACTTATAGTGATTATGAGAATTAGAAAAGTGTTAAATGAGACATGTGTGCATGTATGCCTCTACCAGCTTGTACCTCATAAAGATTTATGATTACAGTATACCAATAAAAAATAAATAAATGATATAAAAATGATTATGAAAAGAGATAAGCCATAAATAGACATTGATCTTTGTTTTATTTTAGTTTTCATCATTTGAAACTTCTTTCTGTATTTAAAATAATCAGCCATTGTGTGAGAAGATTGGAAGGTCATATGCTATCTTTTATCTCTGGTAGAACATATGATCTAAGCTCAACTGAAAGGATGTTTCATTCTGGAATTTTTAATCTAAAGTAAGTGACATAAAAAGCAGAAGCAACATGGAGTTTATTGCAGTAACATTCATAATTCTGGTAATGGCTTTTGGTATATCATTTACTATTCTAGTAACGGGGATGATAAACCAAGTCTTTTTCATTGACCTATACTACATTTTAAGTGCATATTAAATTAAAAAAAAAGTATGACTGTGTTTTCCAAGCTCGTCCATTAGGTTTAGTGCCTTGTAGTATATTAACTATATTTATGAGTATTTTTCAGTATTTGGGCAATTTTGACTATGGAAAATCCTGAAGTCATTGTTAGACTTTTATCTGCTCCATTTATCTGCTGGACAAATAACATTTCTACTGTGCAGGCTGCCATTTGTTATCACTGAGGTACACATAATTATAAAGGCTAAGGAGCCTGGTCTTTATCATGTGTAAGAAGAGAAGAATTTGCAACAGAAAAATATGGTCGGAGTTGTACTTTAGAAAGATCACTACGGAATATATTAAGTATGAAGACAAGAAGTTAAGTTAGAAAACTAATAACCCATGAGAAAATATAAAGTCTTGGAGTATGGTACTAATAGTTGGAATGGAAGGCAAAGGAAAAGCTTGAGTATTACTAAGGGAAATCAATTGTCAAAGATTGTTGGCCAGTTAGTTATTGAGAATAAGATATAGAGAACAGAAAGACATTCTGTTTGTAGCCTTCTTAGTCATCAGCTTTGACATCACCTTGGTCCAGCTTAGGAAATGCCCACCCAAGTGGAGATTACTACACACAGATAAATCTCTAAGGACCAAATGAGACCACTATGCAAAGATCCTGAAAACTTCCTTGTTTACTCTTTCCTTCCCTGATTCATCTGTAACTACCTTGATGTTTTTCCCATGAATGTTTTGCTGTTTCTTGTGAATAATGATTTCCTACAATGTTTTGGTTAAAACCTTCAATATAAGAAAGACACTGGTGAAAGGAGAAGTAGGAGATATCTCTATCTCGCTCCTCCCCAGACCCCTCAGCTGCCCTCTTTCTCTAATAATGATAATAATTTTCTCAAAAATCATTATGACTCCTTTATCATTTGTGGGAGAGACTACTAATCAATCAACATCAACACCATCCACTATACCATTCATTTCTAAATAATCTATAATTTCAGTTTTGATTTTTTTGATATTTATAATATTGAAAAAAGTGCATTTTAAGTTTTTTTCCAAAAAAATCAAGTTATCATAGTAAAGTAAGTAGTATAATATGTAGCTTTTTTATGTTCCTATTTGGAAAAATTTATAACTAAAAAATACAGAAATAATAGTTGCACAATATGGAAACTATATGCTTCCAAGAGACCCATATTCTAGCATGATGTAGAAAGTCTCTGCAGACTGCTTCTTCATATGTCTTTCTAGTAAATCCCTACTCCTTCCAGAGGCAAACATTGGTCTGATTTTTTCACTTGAGATTATTTTGTCTGCTTTAGGACTTAATATAAATAGAATCATACTTTATAACTGTGAGAATCATACATGCTATGTTCAATTGGCATGGATTACCTTGCTCCAACCATTCACATTTAGTCTGTGCGTATCTTTATTTATAAAGCATGTTTCTTGCAGGCAGCATATAGATGGATTCTGGTTTTTAATGCATTTTGCCACCCTATGTCTTTTTATTGGGGAGTTGAGGCCATTTATATTTAGCGTGATTCTTGAGAGATGATGTTTAATTCCTAACATTTTGAGTTTAACCTTCTGTTTAAGGTAGTGTTTGTTCTTCTTTGCTTAGTTGTTTGTTTGATGGAAATCATTGTTTCTCTGGTTTTGACATTTATTTGTTAGTTCTTTGTAGTTAATCTTTTTGAGTATTTTCTCTAGTGCAGGTTTGGAAGACATAAATTCTTTCAGCTTCTGTTTTTTTTTGTTTTTTGTTTTGTTTTGTTTTTTCAGTACTGGGGATTGAACCCAGGGGCATTCTACCTCCGAGCTATACCCCCAGCCCTATTTTTTATTCTTTATTTTGAAACCGAGTCTCACTAAGTTGTGGAGGGCCTCACTAGGTAGCTGAGGCTGGCCGCAAACCTGTATCCTCCAGTCTCAGCCTCCCGAATGCTGGGATTACAAGCATGTGCCACCACACCCGGCTTCAACTTCTGTTTGTTATGGAAGGTTTTTATTTCCCCCATCGAATTTGAGAGATATTTTTACTGGGCAGGGAAATCTTGGCTGCAAGTTTTGTTTTGCTTTCTCTTTCTTTCTTTCTTTCTTTCTTTCTTTCTTTCTCTCTCTCTCTCTCTCTCTCTCTCTCTCTTTCTTTCTTTCTTTTTCTTTCTTTCTTTCTGAGTTTGGAATATGTTGCTCCAGATGCTCCTGGCTTTCATGACTTGGTTTTGGAGGCCTGGTGTTATTCTAATCGATTAACCTATGAATATGACTTGGTCCTTTACTTTTTTTTTTTTTTTTTTTTTTTTTTTTTTTTTTTTTTTTTTTTTTTTTTTTTTTTTTTTTTTTTTTTTTTTTGCGGTACTGGGGATTGAACTCAGGGGCATTCTACCTCCGAGCTACACCCCCAGCCCTATTTTTTATTCTTTTATTTTTTGAAACCGAGTCTCACTAAGTTGCGGAGTGCCTCACTAGGTAGCTGAGGCTGGCCGCGAACCCGGATCCTCTGGTCTCAGCCTCCCGAATGCTGGGATTACAAGCGTGCGCCACCACGCCCGGCGGTCCTTTACTTTTGTTTTGTTTGTTTGTTTGTTTGTTTTCTTTTGCTGTACTGGAAATGGAACCCAGAGACATTCTACCTCCAAGCTATACCCCTAGTCCTTTTTTTTATTCTTCATTTTGAAACAATCTCACTAAGTTGTGGAGAGCCTCACTAAGTAGCTGAGGCTGGCTGCGAACCTGGATCATTTGGTCTCAGCCTCCCAAGTACTGGAATTACAAGCATGTGCCACCACCCCCAGCTTGGTCCTTTACTTTCATTGCCTTTAAGATTCTCTCTCCTTGGCCTCAATATTAGTCAGTTTGATTGATTATTACATGGCATGCTGAACCTTTTCTCTGATTTTGTCTAAAGGGGGTTCTATATGTTTCTTGTACCTGTGTCTTGACCTATTTTTCTATATTTGGAATTGTTTTCTGATATTACTTCTTTGAAAAGATAGTTGACTCATTCGGTTTCAGCTTTTTTCCCCTCTTCTATGCTCATTATTCTTAGGTAAGCTCTTTTAAAATTGGCCCAGATTTCTTCAGTGTCCAATTCATGCTGTTGCATTGTTTTTTCTAACTTATATACTATGTGTTCATTTTTGGAGTGGTCACCTTCTAAGAGTGAGATTCTATTTTCCATGTGGTCTAGTCTACTGTTTATATTTTGTATTGTTGTCATCAATTCAATTATTGCATTCTTCACTTCAAGGTTTGTTTTTGATTCCTGTTTAGGGTGTCAGATTCATTGTTTGTTCATTCATTTCTTTCAGGCTCTCTCTGAGTTATTTTCAGAAATCCTATATCATTTCTACTATTTAAGATCTGAGTTCTTTTTCTGGCAAATTCTGTAATTCTGTGTTGGTGGGTTCTGTTATTGTAGGGCTGTGGAAGCTCGTTGTTTACTTGCTATTCTTCCTTCTCATGATTTCTGGTTTCTTAAGTTTATATCTTTGTTGCTTTTAATAGCTTTCTATCAGTCTGTAGGTTTATTATGACTATTTTCTCTCTCTGAATAGTATCTTATTGTGTGGTAGATATTTACCACTAAGTATGCCTTACCTTTGAACAGCCTCTATTGTATGGTTGTTTTCTATTCTCTCTTCTGTTTTTATCACCTTTTGATACCAGCCTTGAAAACTATCACCCCACTGTTTTGTTTTTTTTTTTATTAATTGGTGCATTGTAATCATACATCTTTGTTAGGTACAAGCTGATAAAGGCATATATGATGTATGCATTTCTCATTTAACCCCTTCCCCAATTCCCACCCCACTCCCTTGCCCTCCCTCCTTCTCAAGTTCAGTTTAGTGATTGACTTTCATATATTTGTGAAAGTACATCATGTGCATTAGGGTGTCTTCCCCCAACCCCTGTCCATCACCATCAATTAAGTCAACTTCTTTGCTTATCTAGGGTTTCTCCTTTTTCATTTGGAGTCCCTCTTATGCCCCATATTCTCCCTAGCATCCACATATTAGGAAGAACATATGCTTCTTTACTCTTTGTGACTGGCTAATCTCACTTGACATAATGTTTTCCAGTTGCATCCATTTCCCTGCAAAGAACATGATTTTGTTCTTCTTTATGGCTGAGTAAAATTCCATTGTGTACATATCCCATAGTTTTGTAATCCATTCATCTGTTGATGGACATCTTGGCTGTTTCCATAGTTTGGCAACTGTGAATTGTGCAGCTATAAACATAGATACACATGCGTCGCTCTGATACTTTGGTTTCCGTTCTTTTGGGTAGATACCCAGAAGTGATATTGCTAGATCATATGGTAGGTTCATTTCCATTCGACTGGGTATCTTCTATACTATTTTCCAAAGTGGTTTCACTAATTTGCAATTCCACCAACAATGTATTAGGGTTCCCACTTCTCCACACCCTCACCAGCATTTGTTGTTGTTTGTGTTCTTGATGATTGCCATTCTAATTGGAGTTAGGTGAAATCTCAAGGTAGTTTTGGTTTGCATCTCTCTGATTTCTAATGATGTTGAACATTTCCTCATACATTTACTGGTCATTTGCATTTCTTCTTTTGTGAAGTGTCTATTTAGATCCTTTGCCCATTTTTTATTGGGTTTTTTTGTTTTCTTAGCTGTGATTTTCTTGAGTTCTCTGTATATCCTAGTTATTAGACCTCTATCAGAAGAGTAGCTGGCAAAAATTTCCTGCCACTCTGTGGGCTCTCTGTTGAGGTTCTTGATACTTTCTTTTGCTGCACAGAAGCTCTTCGGTTTAATGCAGTCCTATGTATTGATCTTCCTTTGAGTTGCTTGTGCTTTTGGGGTCTTGTTGAGAAAGGTTTTACCTGTGCCTATATGTTGAAGTTTTGGTCCTATGCCCTCTTCAAGTAGCTGCAAGGTCTCTTGCCTGACTTACAGGTCTTTGATCTACCTTGAGTTGACTCTTGTGCAGCGTGAGAAAGTAGGGTTTGTTTCCATTTTCCTGTATATGGTTAATCAGTTTTGCCAACATCATTTGTTAAAGAGGCTATCTTTTTTCCAGTGTATATTTTTGGTTCCTTTTCTAAAACTATCCCTTTTTGCAGATGACATGTTACTATATGTAGAAGACCCCAAAAAGTCAACCAACAGACTTATAGAACTGATCAATAAATTCAGTAAAGTGTCTGGATACAAAATCAATCAAAAAATCAGAATCTTTCCTATATGCCAACCATCAATCCACTGAAAAAGAAATCCAGAAAACAATTCCACTCACAATAGCATCCCCAAAAATAAAATACTTAGGGATAAACCTAACCAAAGAGGTAAAAGACATCTATAAGGAAAACTATAAAAAGTTGAAAAAAGAAATTGATGAAGACCTTAGAAGATGGAAAGATCTGTCATGCTCTTGGATAGGCAGAATAAATATCATCAAAATGGCCATCCTCCCAAAAGTTATCTACAGATTCAATGCAATACCCATGAAATTACCAAAGTCACTCCCCACAGACCTAGGAAAATGAGTCCTTAAATTCATTTGGAACAACAAAAAACCCAGGATAGCCAAAGTAATTCTAAGCAACAAGAACCATGCAGGAGGTATCACAACACCTGATTTCAAACTCTACTACAAAGCCACAGTATTGGCACAAAAACAGACACAGAGACCAGTGGAGCAGAATAGAAGATTTAGAAACAGACCCACTATTCTTTTACCTGTAGATCATCAGTACTGTGTTGTGGTTACTATGAGACTACTCTGCCCACTGCAATGGTGACATTGATGGGTCTCAGGTGTTAAGGTCCAGAGTCCTGTCCATCACTTCTATTATAGGGAGTGGCTCAGAGGTGTGAGCCCTATGTGTTTTTGCCCTATGTGTTTTTAAACCTCAACATGTGAGATTTTGGGCTATTCCTTCTGTCAGATATGGTTAGTTTACCCTTAGTGTCTGGCAGTCTTTACTAGTGGTTCATCTCTCTAATCTCAGCAGTATGGATTTAGAGGTGTCAGTTGGTATATACAAGAGCAAGTTGTCTTGTATTCAATGGTGAAGGTTGGGTGAGGAGGGAGGAGCCAGAGTGATGAATGCAGGAATAGGGTAAAATAGATGATATGATCCCGTAGAATGAGAGTGTGAGTGCAATTAAGGTAATATATGGTAGAGTAAGAGACAGTAAACATGTAGGATGATTCCAGTAGTCAATGTAGAATATTTAGGTGTAGTTGTATGAAATGTATTTAATATAAGACAAAATAAAAACAGAGTTGAAGGGAACAAAGTAGATAGGAAACAGAAAAGAATCTTGTACAAGGGTTGGAGAAGAGATCAAAAAACAAACAAAACAATCAAATAAACAAAACAATCTTGAAAATATACAAGTACATAGCAGACTTGGCCTCTGAAGTCCTCCTGGGCCTTTGTGGATGTTTTCAGCCATTTAATGACTACTCATTATGGTAGGTTTCCAAGCATGTTCCAAGCATTCTCATTTGCTCAGTAACCTATAGAAGTGATGTCAGTTTGCAGCCCCAATTTTGGGTCTCCTGCTGCTGGTGCCTCTCCTGGTGCAGGCTTGAGTCTCAGAGCTTTCCACAGAGCCTTTCCCTGTGTCACTCTTTGTCTGTACAGTTGGCAGGTGTCATTGAGGTTGGCCCCCGTGTAAGCCAGGGGCTCCACACTTTCCATAGGCCATGACTTTGAGTCTCTTTCTTGGCCTATACAGTTGGTTAGTATCCAGTGTAATATTGAGGGAATCTCTGGAGGCCCTGTAAGGATTCTGTACCCTGTGTGCTATGGGCCTCTCTTGTACCTCAGCTTCAAACTAACCACTACATGGGTGGACCACAAAATTTCCAACCCCATGAATTTATCACTCACTGCACAAGTCCCTGTGGCCATGCTCTTAACTTACAATGGAGTGCCACTCTTGCTCTCTGGAGGTTGAGGTGGGCTGAACCACCACTACTGGAGATTCTACCTGTGCATCTGAGCATTCGGTCTCTGTCAAACATGGAGCAAGATGCTGTCTGCTTAAAATGTAGAGATCTGCAGCTGCTTGCTTCACATCAAGTCACTAGTTTCTTTGCAGGGTATTTTATTTGCAGCAATGCAAGAAGTCCTGGCACAGCATGGACAGACCAAGATGGCATGGCTGGCCACTGGAGCAGTTCCCCAGGTGTGGCCCACATGGGGCACTTAGCTATCCCCTATTCTGTCTTCTGGGTTTTGTATTGATGCAGTTCAATATTTTGTTGCTTTGTTCAATTTTTCATTCCTTTTTTTGTTTTGTCAAGAAATTGCCTTCATGGCAGTTGTGTTTCAGGTTTTACAGTATCTGAGATGTGCTGCTTCTCTCAGTTGCCATCTTCCATATCTCTTTGCTCAAGCAATTTTAATCTTTAGTGCCAAAGGCCTCCCCAGCTCCTATTCGTTGAATCCTCCTCCTCCTCCCCTCCTCTCTCACTCTCTTTCTCTCTCCCTCAATCTACAGAGTGATCATAATACAGGCCAACGAGAGCCTGACCTAAAGAGAACAGTGCAGGAGGGGGTGGTGGTGGTGAACCTTAAAAATCTTTCAATTTTAATCTAGTAAGAATATATTTTAAATTTATTTGTGGTAATAACATTTAACATAAAATCTATATTTAAAAAATTTTAAGTGTACAATGTAGTATTTTTACTGTTAATTGTACCGAAAATGTTGTACAGCAGATGTTTAGAACTTATCTCATTTAGCTGAAACTTTTTGAACATTGAATTTCAACTGGCTAGTTCCCCTTCCCTCTACCACCTGGAAACTCCTGTTACACTGCTGCAGCAGGCCAGCTGCTGCCTCAGTTTCCCTATCCTGCAGTCCGCACTGGAAGCTGAAACACAAAAGACAGACACACACGGACACACAGACACAGACACAACCTTGCAAGGGGAACAAATGTTCAACTTTATTAAGCAGCTTTGGGGATATGTAGTTGAAGCCAGACCTTGAGTACGTGCACAACCTTCATTATCTCACAGGCCCTAAAATCCAGGAGGGCCACATCAATCAAGCTTAGAAGAAATGTTTGTTATTTCCACCTTATCTTAGACCCCTTGATAGGGGAAGACAAACAACACAGGTCATAAACCCTCAAACATTGAGATTCCTGGGAAGTTACAAATTTACTATCTCTAGGGTCATATTATGAGTAACAGGCACTGGCTAAGTTAATTGTTTAAACAGCCTTGGCAGTAAGTAAGTGGATCTTAACTTTTGAGTCTTTTGAATTTAGCAAAAGTTTTCTTCGCTTCCCACAAATCCTCTCTTTTTCTTTTCTAAAGAGGATCTCTGTCTTAGGTCGAGGAAAACTTCAGAGTCAAACCCGTCCCTGGATACTTGACTGTTTGATCAAGTTCCTGTCTTAGGTGACTACTGACAGTAATTCCTAGTTGCCCGTCATGGAGGTCCTCTATTATGGGTTGATCATATCTACCCATATCTGGGCCGGCTAGTTTTTATCAGCCAAGGAGGCCAGTGCTTGCTTGGCCATCCTGGAGTTATGCTCTTGCTTTCTGGCCCAGAAGATAAGCTTTAAAATTACAACGATGAGAATGATTACAAAGAGGAGAGTGGGTATTTGCTCCAGCCAGTTAAATGCTGGGAGCCTTGGCATAGCATTTCGTAAATTAGTTACAAAATCATCTATTGTTTTTGCTAAATCAAAAGACAATTCTGGAGCATCTTTTAGTGCAGTGATTTCACTGTGCAAGGCTAACAGGTCTAAAGATATATTAGCGTCGTGCCATATCCCTTGGAGATGATTTTTAACACTTGTCCAATTATACTGACTATCATTATAAACCTTAGGAGTAACACAAATCCATTTGTATTCTGCATGACAGTGAATGCTGGTTCTGAGTTTCAAGTCCTTAATCTTATGCTCAATATAATCAATCCTATCTCCCAAATAATCTACTGTATCACACAATGCTTTAATATGCATTTTAATTTTAGTATCTATACGCTCTTGAGTTCCCAAAGTTTGCGTTACATTTTGTGATAATTCATTGATGTGATGTGCCATTTGAACGTCCCTACTTAGGGCCACAGCAGCCATAGTAGCTGTAGCAATCAGAGTAATTAATGTAGCTACACCAGCAATTAATAAGCCTATGAATCTCTTAGGCCGGCTTAAGGCCTTATTGATTTTTTGAAATATAAGAGCACCAGAATCAGAGTACCAAGTTTCAGTTAAATTTACGGGAAAAATCACATATGGAGGTTGTTTAACAATTAACACCTGGGTGTCATGTGGAACGATAGAAATACATGAAGTCAATTGACAATTAGTACAAGCAACAACGAACTTATCATTTTTAAAAGTTATATCAACCTTTCCATGTAGTAAGAGATAGGGAGGGTGTACACAGGCAGCAACAACATGCTTTTTTGAAGGATTTAAAACTCTAAAGGAAGAAATTTTCCCCTGAGCTGAAGAACTTATTACTCTAAAGGTGGAGACTTCCCCCAAAGCTGCTGCTATCTTCCAGATGTGAGTCTGAGGGAAGTGAGGTGGA
>PVLC010010987.1:0-42805 GCA_004027655.1 Graphiurus murinus
CACCCTAATGAGCATGATGTACTTACAAGATCACATCAAAGTCAATCACTAAACTGACCTGGAGATAGGGGGAGGGTGGGTGGGAATTGGGGAAGGGTTAATGAGAAATATGTGCATGGATGTCTTTACCTGTACTAGCTTGTACCCAACAAAAATGTGTGATTAACCCTGTTGTACCCAAGAAATGTATAAAAATCCAGGCTAAAAAATAAAAAAAAATTTAAAAAAATAATAAAATAAAATATCACAACAGTTTTGTTATTGTGAATTTGGGCCTTGAATTTGGAAATGGAAACATTAAGAATCATCCGGAAGATTTGTTATGAACATAAGCATTTCTCTAGGATAAAAGTAGCATAGAAAAACTCTAATAATGAAAAACAATAACTATTTCAGCCTTTTCAAAATGAAGTGACTTTTTGAAGTTATTTAAGAATATGCCGTATACACAGAGAGCTAACAGGATGTTTTTGATCCTTCCCCGAAATATCTTCCATATAACCTCCCTGCTCCAGATACCTAGTACTGGCAGTTGATTAAAATATCACATATTTATAAACATGTGAGCTGTAGCTAAACGATCACTTAGAGAGAAGAATGTAACTTTAATATTCATATAAAAATAAAAGATTAAAAGGGAATGAGCTAACCAATCAACTCAAGAAGTTGGTTGTTGTTTTTTTGTTGTTTGTTTGTTTTGCGGTACTGGGGATTGAACTCAGGGGCATTCTACCTCCGAGCTACATCCCCAGCCCTATTTTTTATTCTTTATCTTGAAACAGGGTCTCACTAAGTTGCAGAATGCCTCACTAGGTAGCTGAGGCTGACCTCGAATCCGGATCCTCCCATCTCAGCCTCCCGAATGCTGGGATTACAAGCGTGGGCCCCCATACCCAGCTTCAAGAAGTTTTTTAAATAAATACAATGATTTATGGAAAATAAAACTGTACACTTACAAATTGCACTTATTTCTTTGTACTTCGGCTATAGTTCAATAAGAGTGTACTGAGTTTATTAATTCTGACCAGACATCCTAATTACTGGTGAAAGTTTTTGCAAGTCTTCAGTCAATGATTAGAGAAGGATCCCTGCCAACAACTCTTCCATTTTTCTTTTCTCAGAGAATCTACTATAAGTATCGAAAGAATGCAAAATGCTCTTATAATATGGCATAGATTGTTAGAGCTGATAATAGAAGACTTCCTGTAAATACTGACAATGGCCTTCTATGGAACTTTCCAGTACCTTGGAGGTCAAGTGTGCCCAGGAAGTTGATGGGAAGGCTCACAGGAAGCACACCTGCGCAGGAAGCAGGACATGGTGGAGGAGAAGGTGAACTGAGTTGCAGTTGTCATGGAGACCTTGGCTGATCTGAGGATCTCTGGCTCGTCCAAAGATTCCCTCAATTAAGATGAGAGTGGAGCCAGGCCTTTGTACTCTCCTATCCTGTTGTTAGATGTGGTTTTGGGGTGGTGTAAACTTGGTAAAGCAACTTCCTTTGGCCAAGAGAAATTCCCAGGAGAGAGCTGGTGAGGAGAGGTTATTGGGCAATGATCCAGGTACCTGGGGAAAGGGTGCCTTGTTCTGTCTGGGGCTGTGGAAAACCCCATAGTGATTCACTGAAGCCAGTAATTATATTCTTACTCTTACTAATACACCACCTTGTGCACTCCTCTGCTTTGTACAGGGGTGGGGCTGGCGAGTGAAGGGAGGGTGACAGGATTCTTGAAACCATAGTTCCACTTTGCTGGTTGATTTCTTTTCAGGTTTTGCCAATAGGGATCACCAGAGAGACAGAGATGGAGGAGGAAGAAAGACGTAATCCTCTTTGCTTCCTGTCATTTCTGTATTACTCACTGTTTGTCAGTTTCCTGTTCCCATTGTCTTCCTGTCACTGTTGGTTTCCTGTCACTGCTGGTTTCCTGTCACTGTTGCTTTCCTGTTCCTACTGTCTTCCTGTTCTGGTTTGCTTCCTGCCCCTGTTGGCTTCCTGTCCCTATTGGCTTCCTGTCCTTGCTGGCTTCCTGTCCCTGTTGGCTTCCTGTTCCTGCTGGCCTCCTGTTTTTGTTAGTGTCACCGTTGATGCTCCTTCACCTTGTCAGTAGCAATTGTTTCAGTAGAAAGAATTGTTTGCAGTTTCTGCAATACTAGCCTTGAGAGATACCAGGTTGGCAGGAGGACCCTGGTAGGAGGACCACTGCTCAGAGATCTTAGGCCCATGGAACACCACCTCTGAGCCTAAATACCCCAACACCAGCCCAGTAGGGTACCATGTCAAGGTGCTTGTTCCCTCCTACAACAAATATTTCCATACTGTGATAATCTTCTCACAGTCTTATTGCTAATTTTCTATACAATTAATTTTCATATACTAAAATTAGTTTTTATAAAACCACCTTGTAAAATAAGCAATCCACAACATTAGTTACTTAATAATTTATATTTAAGGCCCCCCCATTATCATGTTCCTTAGGTTCTGAACTAGTTTCCTTATTGAGATTAATCAAATAACTTAGCGGTCCCTTTCCTTTGCCTAAAATAGAATAGAACAGATAAGTAGAGCTATACTGGAGGGTATGCATGCTCTGAGATGTGATAGAAAGAGTTACAAGGATAATTCATAATTCTTATAATAATGATAATGACATGAGATTAGAATTTTTTAAATGTCGCATTCTCATTAAAAAGTAGATTACACTGTAATAACTGCAGACAATTACAGTTTGGCTGACATGTCAATTCAAATCTGAAGAGCCAATTTAAATATCTAAAGAAAGTAAATGTGAGAAATCTATGTTCTTTCAGTAGCAGAGATAATGTATGCTATCTATCTGGGTAATAGATAATAAATATCTGTTAAAAACCTTCTATGCATCAGAATAATATTTTAATAAAAATCTTCAGAATTACTATCTCAACCATTTTTCTAACCACTTTTTTTGAATTCTGATGGGCATGTAAAAGGCTGTATATATCTCAATAAGTTCAGGAATAAAACCCATGAAACCATCACCAGCATTGCATTAGTCTGTTGTTTTTGCTTTGTTTTGTTTTGTTTCTGTCATTGTGACCAAATGAGATGAGAACAACTTAAGGAAGGAAAAGCTTATTTACCTCATGCTTTCAGAGGCTCATTCCATAGTCATCCAGCTTCAAGGCAGAAAAACATGACAGCAGGAAGCTATTCAACTCATGGTGACCAGAAGCAGAGAGAGTGACAGAAAGCAGCCAGGGACAGATACAGTTCTTAAGGTGATGGCACCAGTGACCCACCTCTGAACCTTGCTGCGTGGCCAACACATGACCTAACTCTTCTGGGGAACATGCCATGTCCAAACAGTAAGAACCATCAGAACCATGGTCATGTCCACTAGCTTCCAAAGCGTCTTCTCCTTATTGTTATTGTTATTTTTGTGATAAGAACAATTAACGTAAGATCTTCCTTCCTGGGAAGCTTTAAGTACTCACTACAGTGTTGTTAGCTATGGGCTATGCTGTATCTATAGATTTATTTATCTTGCATAACTAAAACTTAGTAACCTCCAGTCCTTACCTCCATATACCCCCTCCCTGCTCTTCACTCTGAAAACTACTCTGCTTCTGTGAGTCTGACAATTTTAGATTCCACATATAAATTAAAACATGTATTTACTTCGGGTCCAACCTTTACTTAAACATAAGCTCTCATGACAAATATGAAGATTTCACCCCTCCATCTCCTCTCTAAGATCGTGTTATAATCTCTCATCTCTTGGGAATAGCTAATCAAGTCATGCATACTTGGTAGTTTTTAAAAGATGGTCATGTAGTCCACTGGGTAAAAGAATCATTTAGATATCTTGACAACATGGACTACTTAAGCTTACAAATAAATCCTAATGGACCTCATTCAGACATTAAATGTTGATTAAATCATGATACTGTTATGTAACATCTGACAGTTGGGACACCGTGTCTAATAGGTGAGGACTTTATAGTGACTCCATTATTCAATCCTAATGATAGCCTGCAAGGTCATTAGTATTGTTCCCAGATTTTCAGGTGGGTATGTAAAGACTCACAGGCAAGATCATAATTTGTTAAAAATCATATAACAAAGCCAGTCATTTGTCTTTTGTGATAAGACCCATTAAGAAAAGATCTACCTTCTTGGAAAATTTTAAGCACTCAGTACAGCACTGTGAGCTCTGGGAAAAAGTGATTTGTCCAATCGGGGTTGTTGTTGGTGATGGAATTCCCTACACATGGTAGTGCGGAGTCCCACATTTAGATGCTCAAGACCAGAATGTTCCTGCCAGCTTACCCCTGCACTCTGCAGCTCCAACTTCTACTTCTTGTGCCCCACCAGGTCATGATGCAGGGCAGCCGCTCTCACTGTACAGGTGCCCAGGGGCCCGTTCACAGGACGCCCGCGATTACTCAAGATCCGACCCTGGCTCAGCTCTTCCCTGAGCTACCTTGGCAAAAAAAAGTGAAATGGCCATGAGAGCTTGGGAAAAGGGAGAAAGCCAGGCTATTGAGTCCTAAAATCTACCTGTAAAGATCAGAATTAAGATATGCTACATGACCTTCAAGGACAGAGGGGTTCTCGGAGTGGCAAGACAATAGAAAGGTCTAAATACATGAATTTAATGTTTTACATTTAATTCTAAATGCATAACCTATGAATTAGGATGAGAACATCACTTCAGGCAAAGGTCAGAGTTGCCATGAAGACAGGGAGCAGGATTTATACAGCAGATTCTCTCTCTTACATGTATTTATATACATATGTAGAACTATAACTTCATTTTAGCCATGCAATTATGCCGTTGGCCATTCCACTGACAAAGAGCCGCCTGTCTGGTCAAGACATCTGAAGTCAATTTAGCTGAGGAACAGATCTTAATGAATAGTTTTTATGAACAAATATTAAAGCCATATAATACAGATATTAAGAGTTAACACATCCCTTAATCCCACTACAGTAGAAAACTATTTGTACTCACTCACAGTTTTAATCTTTGCTGGCTCTTCCCATGCTGTTAGATAATGGGTTGCATCACTATTTCTTGGTTTTTCTTTGACTTCTATCTATGAGAGCTAAGGATTAAGCACATCTATACCAATTTCCACCTTCCAAGTTGTAGTTACATCGTGGGTTCTAGTCCCAGTTGGTCCCATTAGAAATTGCTTTAAGTCTCTTTTTGTGTCAGCTCCTATAATCTTTTGAACCCACATCTGGAATGCATATATTTGAACCATTCTACTTTCAGATTATACATACTGTGTCTTCATGCTTCATCAAGAGTGGTAATATTACTGCTTCCTCGGTAGTAGCCGGAATTAAGCTTTCTAGGCTGTGTCTATAACTTCTAAAGTTTGCAAAGCTTTTGGGTTAGCTTCTCTGTTCCTGATAACCCAAATCTCCACTTTCCTCTTCATTTGCAGGTTTGTTTTGCAGGAGTATGAATTCAGGAGACTCCCTCCAGAAGCCTTCAGAAGGGAACTTTTTCCTCATCGAGCTAAAAGGAACTTTATTTGCTTTTGGCCATGAGGGAGAGTTTTCCCAGCAAGATTGTAGGTCAAGGTCAAGATCATTTTCCTAGCAGGTCCTGAGGGCACCTCTCCACTGTTTCCCTGCTGACCAAGTGTCTGACACCTTGCGGAGGGATGGGGGGGTCAAGTTCTCTGTAGTCTTCCTGTTTTATTTGTTCTCTTAAAGCTGTTTATGATCTTTTCCTGACCTTACATTCTAAAATGTCCCAAATGTGTCACCAGACATGCTCATCTTTTCTCTTACCCCTCTTGACACTTGAAAGTCTTATTCAAATTGGAGACTCAAGTCTCACTTGGGCCTGGATAATTCGGGGTATTATTGATTTGATTAGCTCTTTCTAGTCCCTTTGCTCTCTCTTTCTGTAGCTTGTGTTAATTAAACATTAGACTTTCTGAATTAAAACTCGGGCCCTCTACCTCTCTTCCCCTGTCTTCTCAGCGCCTGTTTTTGTGCTCTGAATTCTGGATGACTTCCTCAGCCTTTCCTTTGAACCTTTGTGTTGAATTATTAACACTTCAAAAACACAGTCTTGTTTGAATTTCCAAGAGCTAACTCCTGCTTTCTAATTAAGTCTCAGAATTAAAAAAGAAAAAGAAAAAAGGAGTACATCCCATGCTTTGTTTAGGTTTGTTTTTGTAAACTGGCAAGTGTCATCACATTTTCTTGGGGAAGATGTTAAACTTTTCTCTTACTGCCTTTGTCTGTTTCCACTTGTCCTGGGTACCTCAATCTTTCTTTCCTGGTTCCAGTATTTCCTGAAGTGTTTGGTTATTCTGTCTGTGTGTGTGTGTGTGTGTGTGTGTGTGTGTGTGTGTGTGTGTGTGTTTTCCTTTTGTAGGGTGAGGCATAATGAAGGGCCACACTGGCATATGCAGAGCTCCTGCAGAAACTGCCAATTGCAGAGGTGCGCAGGAGAGGTGGCATCCATGGAGGACAGGCTGGCATGGGGACGGTGGTACTTTGATGGGAAAACCACCGGCTACGCCCCTCCTGATGGGAAGGCCTGCATCCCAACCTGGATGAAGTCCTCAGCACAGAACTCATGGGGCCTCCAAGGATGGAGTGACATCAACTGTGGCTTCAAGCCCGTGTGCATGCCTTCCCCTCCTTTCCTTGGACCTTTTTCCAGCTGTGGTTTCTTCCTTCAAAAGCATCACCTTTCTCCATGAGGATGAGGCTCTTGCTTTACTCACCTTTATCACCCACACACCTCCAACAGAGTGTTGCACAGAGAAGATCTGCAATAAATGGGTGTTGAGTGAGTGAGTGAATGAATGAATGAATGAATGAATTGGGCAGGACCAGGAAGGATTCCATGTACTGTTTTTGAGATAGAGTTGTTTAGGAGAATATATACCATATATATATGCACAATGGAGTATTATTCAGCCATAAAGAATGAACTCATTTTATTGAGAAAAATGGATGGAATAGGAGAGATTGTGTTCAGCATATTTAAGCCAGACACAGAGAGACAAGTGTTGTGTATTTTCTTTCCTGTGGGAAAACTAGAAAAAAATGACCTGCAAGCAGAAGAGGCACTGGCAGGGAAAAAGAAAGGGACCGGGTGTGATGGGGGGACAGGAGAGGGCAAGACAGGGGCAACTCAAATACGGCATCTGTGTGCATGGACGTGTCCCAGGTGGACCCATTAATTGGTACAATTAATGTGAGTTAATGAAACAAGCATCTAATACATAAAGAGTTCTTTATGCATCACTGCTCTTCACTTGAAAACCACAGCTTGAACTAACATAAAACCACAAAACTGAATTTAGGGGGAAGCAGAGCAAGTTTATGAATAGAGGGTAACTTTTGATATAAGATGGCTCTTCAGAAAGAGGAAGGACTGTCACGCAGGGTCCACACACCTTCCTGCTTATTCTAAGTCAAAGACCCATCTCTTTTCACGTTTCTGATTAGATGATTACGGTTAGGAAAGGCAGAATAAGGTAAGGTGTGTCGACGGGTGACTATACCTTTACTTTGTTTAAAACCATACCAAGTTTGGAAATAAAACTAAGGTAATTTGACGATTAACCTATTGCGATGACATTATCAAGTGCTCCTTAGAGCTGGATGACATGGATAATGAATCCAGGAAAGAGTGTACATTTGAAACATTAAGCCTTAGTGCCGGCGCGTTTCTGAAACCCATTCTAATGGAGCACTTTAAAAGCTGGAGGAGCGGTCTGCAGAAAACACAAAGCCAAACAGAGCCTGTAGCATTGCCTGCTCTCGGAGGAGTCCTCGCCGTGCTGGTGGCCGGCCAAGGAGCTGACAGCTTGCTGCCTCAGGGAGTTTGAGCCCCACACCAGTTATGGGTGGAAGGAAACTCGTTCTCCTGGGAGACCAGGCCGAGACTCCTCATTCACCCCTGGCTCCTGTGGCTTCTCAGCTTGTACTGCTGCAGTGGTTCATCAGCAGAGACGGGCTCCGGGTGGCCTGGGAGGAGCCCTTTTAGAGCCACCCTTGTCTTGTCTCTTGTCTTAGCTTTAAACAGAGGGGCCTGGGCAGGTGGAAATGAACCCCTTTAGTACACCACGAAGCTTCTGCTGAATGGGACCACGAATTTCTCTAAGTAATACTTAACCTAGCAGGCTGGGTTGGCAACTGTGGGTTGTGCTGCTACAAACAGGAATAGGCATGTATCGCTACAATGTTCTGGTTGCAGTTGCTTTGGGAAGATCCCCAGGAGTGGTCTAGCTGGGTCATACGCTGATCCCATTCCTAGTCTTCTGAGGACCTTCCGTACTGATCTCCATAGTGGCTGCACTGGTTTTCAGTGTATCAGGGTTTCTATTTCCCCACATACTCCTCAGCGTTTATTATTATTGGTACCCTTGATTATCACCCCTCTAACTGGAGCTAGACAGAATCTCAGCATAGTTGTATTTGCATTTCCCTGCTTGCTAATGATGTTGAGCATTCTTTCATATCTATGTGTTGGCCATTTGTGTTTCTTCTTTTGTGCTGTGTACACACACAGAATTATCACTGCCAATCTCTTTAACATGTACAGGGTAGGAGTTTGGTGTTACCTGAAGGACAACATACTGAGTGCTGTGTACAGCTATGTTTCTGTCACCCTGAACCTCATGATGGTGTTTAATTACAGCGCATGGATAGAACATATAACTTTTTTTCTTTTTTTGCAGTACTGGGGATGGAACCTAGGGGCATTCTACCTCTGAGCTACACCCACAGTCCTATTTTTTATCCTTTATTTTGAAACAGGGTCTCACTAAGCAGCTGAGGCTGGCTGCAAACCCAGATCCTCCAGTCTCAGCCTCCCAAGTACTGGGATTACAGCATGTGCCACCATGCCCAGCTCATATTATAAATTTTTAAAAATAAAAAATCATAGCAGGGAGACCAGGTTTACCTCCTTAACTCAAAAAAAGAAGGAATCATCTGGAGAGAGAAAAGCCCCCAGGGAGAAAATGTGATGACAACGGAGCTGACCAGGAGCCACAGCTGTGCCGGTGATCCAGAGGAGAGCCGTGGAGGAGCGAAGGGCCAAGAAAGACGCTGAGCCCCAGCCTTTCTCGGGCTCGCTTCGCCACACGTCCCTTCCGTGCTCCCAATAGCCAAGCTGCCAATCAGCAGAGAGATAAGCACTTTCACAGCCACCTCATCAAGAACTGCTTGGCTTCCATCAAGGCAGCTGGCATTTCGCAGCTGTCCCCAGACTGCTTCCCTGCCCCAGCCTGGCCGGTCTCCTGCCACCACACAACCCTCATCCTCAGCAGCATGGATGATAACGTTTCTATCATGGACGCCTTCTTCCCTGTCTCTAGGAGATGGCCCCAGTTGCACACACTCGGCTGTGATTGATGACTCTTGGATTCCCAGCTCATCCCAGAAGGTATAAATTCCTCCGTTGGTTATTTACTCAAACAGAAACCTCCGATAAACTCCCTGCTCACGGAATCACGAGTGGGTAATAATAGGAGTCACCGCCTGGTTAATGGGAGCCAGGCACGCCCGGGTCAGGACTTAGGAGACAGCACAGTGAAAGCTGGGGCAAGTGGCTTAGAACACTGAACACAGAGATCTTAATGTAGCAGCTCTGTGATGGCGATCGCTAAAGCACTCCCTGTAGTCAGAGAAAGACTCTACAGAGTTACTGTGGCTAGGAGGAATCAGGAAAGTGGATCATTTCTCCCTGCAAGGGAAGGCCAGAGCTTGCTAAGGTTGGGAGTAAGACTGGACTGTAGTCCTCTGACCTCTGACCTTGGTTACATTAGGTCGCTAACATCTCCCAGGTGTGGCTTTAGTGAATCCTTTTCTCCCATGGCGATTGTGGGAATCAGTAAAGTCATATATAGAAAACATTTATGCACTATTAAATTGCATGCTGGTATAAGAATTTCTTGTGCAGCACTTTAGCTGCCCCAGTTCTTGATTGCTTGTGTCACTCACCACCCTCTGTCTATAAAAATGACTCTTAAGTGACTCTGTTGACAGTCAGGAAGGGTCCTTTGTCTCCCTGCCCATAGAGGTTGGCCCGCGGGGTGGAGATGAGCCATGCAGAATTGAACAGAACCCTAAAGGAGATGAGGTAAATAAGAGTTCAGAGCGGGAGGGCTGCGATGGTGAATTTTACGTGTTGACTTTGATGCCAACTTGGTGGGCTCCTGCACTCTCCCTCAGAACACTCAGCTGGAGATGCAGCTGCCCTGGGGAGGAGCACAAGTCTTCATTGTAGCATGAGTCTTTATTGGGAATTCTAGCTGGAGCAGAAGGAAGGCCAGAACTGACCGGGAGTGTTAAGCTGGCTCTCCACAGGTGTGTTTGCATCTTCTTCTCTTCCTGGGAGGACACTAACTTCTGAGGGAGACAAGGTCGGTCTGGAAACCTGGAGCCAAATGTTAGCTTTTCAGATAGACGCCACATCCTGTATAAATGCCTCTGCTTTGAGATAAGGATGAGTTCTGTGGCTGTTAAGAGAAGACCTAAGCGGGGTGTCAAGGACCTCGGCTCTGGAGGCAGCTGTGCTCAGAAGTGGGTCCCTGGGGATGTGGCCCTGGGAACTATACATGCCCCTCACCTCCTCCCCTTCTTCTCTCTGCCCCCCACCATCATGCCCTGAGGACCTGCCACCCTGGCCCCTTCTTGGCAGCAGATGTAAATGGACTAGATGTGTGGGCTGAAGTCTCCAGACTTGTAAGCAAGTGGCTCTTTCCTTCCTCTAAGTTATGGTCGTCAGGTACTTTTGATTACAGCAGTGAGGATGCTGGCTGCAGAATGGGGAGTAGAAGAAAGCCCTGCTCATGGTCATTCACAAGTTGAGGGCACTGGGAAGCTGCTGCTTTGGCAACTCCCTATCATTTTACCTTTATGCTGTCTGTTGTCGAAGAGTCAAGACGAGGGTATCCTGGCCTCAATGATACACCTGGGACTTTTAGGCCAATCAAAGCATTTGAAGCACATACCACGCTTTTAATAATTAACAAGATATGAGCTAAGCAGGGGGAAGGAGCCCATGTTTTAAAGGCTACTAGCCCATGAGTTAAGGCCCAGGATTACATCTGCCCTTTGTCCCTAGGGTAGACCCAACTGTTTCAACTTGGCTGGGCAACAAGGGTCGGGATATCTGACAAAACCTTATTTCACGTGCCTGAAAGTGTTTGGGGATGAGATGGACATTGTAGTTGGTAGACTGAGCAAAGCAGAGGGCAGTCCCTGATGTACACAGGTCTCATCCAGCGGTAGAGGGCCGGAATAGAGCAAGAGGGAGCCTTCCCCCAAGAGTAGTAGGGGCTCCCCCTGCCTGAGCACTTGAGCTGAGCCTGCAGTCTTCCCTTGCTTTCAGGCTTGAACTGAAGCTTGGCTCTTGGGCCTTGAGCCTGCTGGCTTCAGATTAGTACAGATACTATCTGCTCTCCTGGTTCTCAGTCAGAAGGGAACTACTAGATGGAGAGAGAGAGAGAGAGAGAGAGAGAGAGAGAGAGAGAGAGAGAGAGAATGTGTGTGTGTGTGTATTCTGTTCCTCCAGGAAACTCTAATACAAGAGCCTCTTTTCCTTTTAAGTTATGAGCTGTAAGAATCCAGGCTTGGACTCACACTGGCCGGCTTTCCTGCCATGCACAGAGAGCTCAGACGCACATCATCTCCTATGGCTGTGCACGCTGAACAGCATGAAAATACTCAGCCAGCAGCACCCATCTTCTATCAGCCTCCTGCTTTTACCAAAGTACCTGGATGTTTAGATACAATTGTCCCCACTTCTGGAGAGGAAATCAGTCACCCCAGTTGACAATTGTGGCCTCAAAAAATGTGCATGCATGGCACCTGCCCCATGACCTCATTGTCCGTCTGCAAGAGACTCCGGCGCTCTACACAGGAGGTAAAGAAAATGCTGTCATGAGTGGTTCCGATCAGTGACACGCACAGGCTCAAGTAGGTTTGGGTCAGAGGCCAGCATGCCTTCCACCCGCTGTAGGAATCTTTACAACAGCCTTAAGTGATGGTCAGTATATATTCTGATGGGGAAATCTTCCAAGGACCCTTGAGCATGGTTTTTCAGTAAAGGCCAGATAGCGTGTGGAAGGGCCACTCCGTGGCAAAATATGTGGCTTTGTGGTTTGGCTAGGGGAGAAAGGAGATACCCAAATGGTTCCTCTCCTCCTGCAGGGCCCAGGATGCCATCATTAGAAATGTTCTTTTTTGAGCCGGGCGTGGTGGTGCATGCTTGCAACCCCAGTACTTGGGAGGCTGACACAGGAGGATCTGCATTTTTGGCCAGCCTCAGCTACTTAGTGAGGCCCTCCACAATGTACTGAGACCCTGTTTCAAAACAAAGAATAAAAAATAGGGCTGGGAGTGCAGCATGGAGGAAGAATGCCCCGGAGTTCAACCCCTAGTACCGCAAAAAAAAAAAAAAAAAAAGAATTTTTATTTTTTGTATCCAGACATTACTGGCTTCCCAAATAAAAACTGGTATAATCATTAAAGTTTAACATGCACTTCGGTGCTAGGGACTGTTTAGAACTTTGCATACATTATCTCCACACGATTTCATCAGATGACTCCCAGAGTTGACTAGTGCCACTCTTTGAACAAGGAACATTGCCTGAGTTGTCCTTGTCCACACGAGTTGCAGGTGGCAGAGTGAGGCTGTGGATCAAGGTCTGTCTGCCGAGCTGAGTGGCCCAGAGAAGCGACATGTGCTGTCATATTGGCAGTCAGCCGATTCCTGCCCAAATGTTACAGCCGAGGTGTGCTACTTTCGGTATTTAACCCACTGTTCACCTCCAGAGCATGTGGGCTCAATGTCTTAGTTGAAAACAAAAGCGACCATCCCAACCAGCCTTCTTGTGAGCCCCAGTCAGACTGGCACTGCCAACTGAAAGTGAATAGTAATGCCCACTGAATGGAAAGCCTTGGAAAAGTTACCGTGAGCTAAGGAAGGTCTTAACCATGGGAGACCCTGACCTGTCAGGTCTAACCAAGAATGTTTCTTCTGAAATCTCCCAACAGGGAAGCAAACTGCTGTCTTTGCTCTCTTCCCCCTGCCCCGAACCCCAACGCCCTGCTCCCCAACCCTGTTTCCCCCCGCAGTCCTCGGCAAACCCTCTGCACAGACTGGTTGATGGTTCTGGGAGTTGCGGGCCTCCTGGTCTTCCTCAGCCACTCCTGAGCAATGTGGCGCCACCTCACTGGTCCCCCGAAGATGCTGTGCACCAGAGGTCCCCGTGGCTCAGTCTCTTGTCCCTTCACATGTGCTGAAATGACAGCTTCCAGTAAGATGCACCCTGATGCTCGACTCAAAATCACAACCACCCACAGGTGCTTCTGACCACTCATACCGCCCCGAGTTGTTGCCATGATATGTATGGCTTTCTAACGTGCTCCATTTTATTGTCTGTCTGTGACGTAACTTCCTGCCACCAGGCCCCGCCTCTTAAAGGTCCCAGCACCTCCCAGTAGTGCTACGAACTGGGGACGAAGTGTGATTAGGATCTAAGCCACGGCAGGTGCATTGTCTGGTACGCATGTGTGTGGTGTGCCGTATGTAGAGTGTGTGTGTCACGTTATGTAGTGTGCTGTGTGTCATGTGTAGACTGTGCAGGGCGTGTGAGTTGTACGTACTGTGTGTGTGGTGTGTAGTGTGTAGTGTGTGTTTTGTGCCATCCTGTGTGAGACGTGTGTGTTCTATGAGTAATGTACGGCGTATGTTGTAAAAAGAGTGTTTTGTGAGGGTTATATTTCAGTGCAGATTTTGTGTCGTGTGTGGTATGTGAGTGTGCACTGTGTTGTGGGGTGTGCGTGTGTTGCACAAGAGAGGAGGGTAGCTAGAAAGGGGGCAGGGGAGCCATAGACTGGGGACCTGCCGACTCAGCCCCGGCAGTTCTGCTCCCGGGCCGAGCTGCTCCGGGCACCAGCCCTTGGCACCAGGCTGCGGCTGCACACCTGTGTGGTGGGGGCAGGTGTCAGAGGCCGCTGGTCTCTGCGGGTGCACAGATGGACTCACAGGTGGTGGTCAGCACAACAGTTTGCAAAACAAGCTTAAAAGCAGGCGTCAAGCTGAGGCGTGGGCGGGCAGAACAAGAGGGACAGGACAGGAACAGCTCAGCCTGGGACTCAGACTCCGGGCTCTCCACCTCGTCAGGACCCCAAGTCCTTATCCACCTGGCTTCCAGGACCCCTGTGGACCAGACCCCAGAATGTGCGTCCAGCCTCCGGCCTCCCTGCCCCAGCCACCGTTCCTGGCTCCCGCTTACCCCTTCTGCGCATGTGCAAATTGATTCCAGATGAAGGGCTTGGGTTACGTTCATTCTCTTTTGGCAGTCCTGACCTGTCTCCTTTTCCTGACCCCAAACTGTCATCAAGGACAAGCCAGGTGTCCCCTTTCGAGCTAAGTCTCCCCCAAAGCCCCTGCAGCTCCAGGACTGCGTGTGTGACCGGCTGCGACCGTTCCCTGAGGTTTGGCGCAAGCCTGCATGCTCTTAAAGTGCTCGGCCTGAGACTGAGTATCTGTCCTCTGCGGCTGAACCACAGGCCCGTGGGAAAGGGGCTCTGTCCACAGTGCTTCCTCTGCCCTGAGCACCTCCCAGCCCCGGCGGAGGACTTTGGGAGGCAGCTACTCACAGCCCAGCTCAGCCAGGGCTGCTTCCCCCGCAGAGGAGGCCATCTTGAGGGTCTTGCTGCGCTTCACCACCTGGACCAGCCTCCTGATAGACCCCGGAACCCCAGTCTTGGGTGATACATCTTCCCACAGGGGCCCGGGCTGGTGTTGGTTCTGAGCTCATTTGTCCTGTTAAGAGGAATGTACTGAGGAGTAAACATGTCTGTGAGTCTCATTCGCTTCTTTGTTCTGAAAAGACGTCCAAGGAAAAGAAAATGGGCGGACGACAGGAGCCATGAGGTCCACCTGCAACAGCGTCGCTCACAGAGGGACCCGAGCCGGGCTGCACAAACCGAAGGGGAACCTTTCTCCAGGAGCACCTGGGCAGCAGCCAGGGCCGGCGCTCAGGAAGCAATTACTGCTGAGAGTCCTGCAAGGCTGGCCGGGCGCGGTGCGACCCCGGCAGGCCGCCTGTGAGGGTGCTCCCAGCACGTAGGGGGAGAGATGGACCTCGGAGACCTGAGATTCCTGACTCTGTGGCTGAGCTGGGGTCCCTCCCATGGAATCACCACAGCCCTGGAAACCCAAAGCAACGCCACAGAGGGGCCCCGGGATAGGCAAATCCACACTTTCCCATGTTGACCGAGGACTGCTCCTGATTCCAGGACCTTGTGGTCCCAGATGGTGCACGGAGGTGCTCCTGTATAGGGGTGCCGCTGAAGGCTTTGCATGTTTGAGGGAAGCACAGCCATCTGACCACCCTCCCCCTCGACCCTGCACCCTACCCTCTCCTCATTCTAGGCATCTCAGGACTTCAGAATCGGAGGGCGCTGTCTTATCTCTGCAAAGCTGGGTTTTGGTGGTTACCATGATAAAAAAAAAAAAAAAAAAAAGCACATATCATGTACAAACCATTGTGAAGCAGGAAATGGGGTCCAATTATCTTCTGTGGCAGAGGGTCCAAAGTGCACACATCTCTGAAGTCAGTAATTATGGTGAAGAATAACATAATTATATTTTGGATTTTGACGTGTACTAAGTCGTCAGGACGGAAATGCTTACTAGGTTGTTTGGACCTAACTTCTAAGTGGACAGAATGTTCTGGTTATATCTTTTGGCCTACAAGAGAGAGGGGTGTTTTCTTTTTTTTTTTTTTTCGGTACTGGGGATTGAACTCAGGGGCGGTCTATCTCCGAGCTATACCCCCAGCCCTATTTTTTATTCTTTATTTTGAAACCGGGTCTCACTAAGTTGCGGAGTGCCTCACTAGGCAGCTGAGGCTGAGAGGGGTGCTTTCTACACAGAGTTCGGGAAAGGCTGCCACAACATTCCATGGGGGAGATAGATGGGTGTGGTGGAGCTTCTTCTGGGCCGAAGCGTGGATTCCTTCTGACTCAGCCTCTTCTTAGGAAAGGCCCTCTGGGAAGCCGGGGCAGCGGGCGGGGGCACAGTGGCTTCATTACAGCAAGCCGCAGGCAAAGTCACGCGAGTGGAAGAGAGGCAGGGGGAGGGCAGCCACCATCTCCACTGAGTCCCGTCTTCCCTGGGGCAGCCCCTCCTTGCCTGACCTGAGCCAGGGCTCAGTGGCTTTGTCTCCATCGCTCTCTGTCCCTGGATTAATCCAATGGACAGAGGACCTGCAGCCCATTCAGCCTTGTATCGATGTTTCAGCTAGGAAGAAAGAGTCAGGTCGGGAGACTTCACTTGTTGAAACAAGAGTGATTTATTAGGAAGGAAAATGGGTTATAGAAGCAAGCATAGAAATCAATATAGATAATCACACTGCAGTATGCTAGATACAGTATGTAGACTAGCCAAATCGAGGTACACAGCAATAGATGGACTCGCAGGTTGCAAAATCCCTGCAGATAGCAGAACAGAGTCCCCATCGGAACGGTCCCAGGCGGAGCACAAGTTCTTCCCTCGGGAGAGACATCAAAGTCTGCAATCCTCAGAGAGTCCGTGCGTACAGCACCAGGACAGTGCGGTAGAGTTTAGGGGTGCACATTTTGTATGATCAACTTGTTGTTGACCTGTTATTCCATGGCCTCAAGGAAGTGGCCAGTTTCCCTGAGAAAAGGGCAGATCATCTACCCTAACTGTTTGTGATACCAAGTCTTCTGGGACTTGTTTTGCACCTGAATGTCCAGTCTACCCTAACGTCAAGGTGAAGGGCAGTGCGCTCTAGACACTTGATGATTATGTGCTGGTTGATTCCAAGGTTTGGACAATTTATGAACTCTCCATGCAGTAGGTTCTGGGGATGCAGGGAGCACCTCATTGGGCCAGCAGGCAGAACTGCAGGGAGGAGAAGCATCCCAGTCCGCAGGGAGGACCATTCGATTCTGGCTTTGCCAAGGCCAAACAGGGGCTTATTTGCAGGCCGAAATATTTATCTCCATGTGAGGTCAGAGAGAGCAGATACCAGTCCTTCTGTGCAAGGCCTTCCAAAACTTGCCCAGCTCCTTCCCCACCTTCGCTCCCATTTCCCATTTCTCCCCTGTGGCCAGATTCTCTTCGCTCTGTCTCCCTTCACATTCCTTGCTGATTCTACTGTGTGGCTTTGCCCACCTGCCCCAGCGCTCTGCCTTTCACCCCTGCCAGGTGCTCCTGCCCCACACAGACCCTGCCACCCGCCCAGAGCCAAGGCTCGAGCTTCCTTGAGCTAAAATCCTATAGCGTACGTGTGTGCAGTTCTCAGGCATTTTAACCCAAGATGCCGCCGGGGCCTCTCATTATTTCCCAGGTGTGAATCTCACTGTCAAAGTGATTACAGTCCTGGGGATTAATTCAATTTGTGGTGTAGATCCTGCGGCAAAAGGCAGATTTTGTTCAGGCATCTTTGAGATAATGAAAAAATATCCCAATCTAATGGAAAGCACATACATACACGTGCACACACAACACACACACACACACACACACACACACACACACACACACACATGCACACACACGAGTATAACAACTAACATTTAGAATAGTAACTAATAACAAAGTGTCTTATGAGCTGGGTGTAGTGGTGCATGTTTGTAATCCCAGTACTTGGGAGGCTGAGACTGGAGGATCTGGGTTCATGGCCAACCTCAGCTACTTAGTGAGGCCCTCTGCAATTTAGTGAGACCCTGTTTCAAAATAAAGAATTAAAAAAATAGGACTGGGGGTGTAACTCGAAGGTAGAATGCCCCTGGGTTCCATCCCCAGTACCAAAAAAATAAGTGTCTTATGCATACTAACCCATGTAATTCTCACCATCCCATGAGCTGTGCACAGAAAGGAAAAGGGCGACACCAAGACGGCGGGTCAGTAGCTACTGTCCCACCACCAGGAAGTGGCAGAAGTAAGATCTGAACTCAATCAATCAAATTGGCTTCCCCATATTATTTGTTAATACCACTGTGTTCTGCTTTCTTAATTTTTCATCTTAGGTACAGCCCAAACAATATGCATGAGGTATATGTTTTTGCTACAGGCTTTAAGACTAAGTATTATTTACAAATGCAGGGAGTTTCCTGTTATAATCTCTCAATGCAGTACTCCCTGTCTTTACCCTTTAAAAACATTTCTTTATTATTCCATGTTAACATTATTTGGGGGAGGAAGGAGGCATAATGTGCATTTATCTATGCGATTTGATCTTCTGTGAGTGCGTTTGCTTATTCATCCACTCAACTGATATTTACCAAACATTTACTAGGTAATACTTACTTTGCTAGACACTAGGGATACAATCAAAGTCCCCCCTTTTTGCCTTTAAGGATGAATACCTGAGCCTCCACATAGGTACCGCTCACTAAGAGCTTACTCTGAGTTGAATGCTCGATATAGGTCTCTTGTGGAATGCTCAGAACAATCTTGAGGGACTATTATCATGTCGGTTTAACAAATGAGGAAACAAAAGTCGATAGCAACTGAAGGGCCTGCTTAGGATCACCGGGATCATAGTTACAAGCCTGGGCCTGGACCACGCATGATGTCCACTAAGGTCCACAGCGTCCACCCCTGCCCTGCCTGCCTGCTGAGCAGCAGCACCTGCAGGGACAGGTGTGGGCACCGTGCCTGGTGCACCCCGCGATGTAAAGAGAGAACTGCATTTACACCGGGTCTCCATTTGCACGTGTGACACACTGCCACTTCCGTTCCATGCTTCTGCCGTCAAGTCCAAGCTCAGGAGACACACCGTGGATGGAGATGACTGATGTTAAAAAACAATTTTGCAGTATGCAATCTAAGTAGGATGCTCCACCCAGCTCCCTACCCCACCCTCACCCCCTGCTCCAGGGAAGCTAGCTAGTTCTCAAAACAACGCATTCTTCAATTGTCTTCTGTGTCATTCCATTAAACAGAAATCAGACCCAACCGAAGGGACCAGTAACAAGTGCAACGGACGGCGCCCTGCTCCGTGGCCTCATGACTCGGTGGGCCAGGAAGACCGAGACATCCACCCCAGTTCCTCCACCACGTGGCAGGCCTGGATGCTCTCATTACCCAAGAGCTCCGGCCGGGGGACAGCTGCAGAGCGGGACGCTGCAGGTCAGGTCCAAGGCTTTCTGCAATGACGGATCCTGTGCCCAGCGGTACCGCTTTCTGGTGCTAAATGTGGAATGCCAGCCACTCTTGTAATTCTTCAGTCACTGAGCAAGGGGGCTGCATTAGACACAGCTGCATGTCTCATCAGAAGGTACTAGCAGGGGCATCCGAGAAGACTCCCCCAACATGGCCCCTGGGCTAGGACTCTGTGTCCAGCAGGATCCCAGGAAGCAGTAAACAGAGGAATCCGAGCCCTCTTCGCCTTTGATGTTTCCTGCCTTTGTTATTCCACACTTTCTCCTGGGATTTCCCTGTGGTTCGGACGGCCCCGCTGGGCTATGAACACGTCAGGAACCAGCGCCATCTCTGCACGTCCCTTTCTCTATCCCTGCAGCACGTGACTCTGTACAACAGCCCTGGCCCCCCGCAGATGTTCCCTGACAAGCTGGCATCCGGGCTACAGCTCTCTTCCCCCTCTGCCTCCTTGGAGAGACGCCAAGAGCTGGCCGGCTGCCCGTGAGCACCTCCACGGGAGGCTGCTCTTCTTCAGCGCCTGTGTAAACAGCCTCTCACGTGGGCAGAGCCCTCGTCAGCAGTGGGCGCCTGTCATTGTCAGAAGCAGGGACATAAACTCAGTCAGGACAGGAGCCCCACCGGTCATTGGGCAAGGAGCAAAGGCCACGGCGGGGAGGGGACGGGCCAGGGAGGTCAGGCACTGGGAGGACTGTGTGGTCGTCAACTTGGAAGAGGCCACATATGGGTGCGACCATGTCCCTGAGTCTCTGTGCTGAAATCCTACCCCTCAACTCTCCTGGAGAGAGGTTCTTTAAAGTGGTCACCAAGTTAACAGGCGGTCATGGGGAAGACCTGGGCACCCATAAAGGGGTCATCATGCGAAAACACAAGGAGGAGCGCACTGTCCACCAGCTGGGCACAGAGGCCTGCCGGGAAACCAGCCAAGCCCACACCTGGATCTCGGGCTTCCAGCTTCTGGAAGGAGAAACAGATTCCTATCATTTAATCTGCTCTTCTGGAGATAGTGTAAGGCCAGCAAGTGTGGCGGAGCTGACCCCTCCCTATGCTCCTTCTCATGCCTCTGCCCCAGAGCCTGGCCAACACATCTCTCACGCCCACCGGCTCCCCGGGCTCCCCGGGCTCCCAGGGCCGCTCGCCTGAGGGGCGAATTCAACTCCTGTTGAAATTCTCCAAGTTGGTGTGATGGAACACATCTCCAGGAGAGCCACAAAGCCTTCCAGGGACTCCTGTTCAGATGGCAATCAATGACCCAGCCTGCCCAGACCAGCCGTCCTTCCTACTGCTGTGGCCCCCGCCGAATGATTAATAGCCTCTCCTTTCCCACTTTCCTCCTGGTTCCGATGATAAATTATTTGGTTAAGTTCCTCTCTATACGTTGGCCTCTCCTGCTCCTGAGTGTCATAAAAATGAATAAATCATTCTACTCATTTAACCAATACCGCCATTCACTTTCTTTTCAGTGGGTTAGGGAATGTGGAATATGACATTAATCACAATACTTATAAATTATTTTTACACACTATTAGATTTATTATTGTAATTGAGTTTCATGCAAACCTTCTAAAATGAAGAAAGATTCTTGGATCCCCCCCCCAAAAAAATTAAATCTTTGGGGTTTTGTCATGGGTCAAAGAGTCGCAGGGACAGAACTGAAAATTTTGTGTTTGCCACACTTTTTGGGTCAGAGTTCAATATTATTCTTTTCTTTTCTTTCAGGGGTAGGGGGAGGCAGATGGGATCAGTATTTTTCTACACGTGTGTTTGCTTGTTTGTTTATGTTCTATGTGTTTGGTTGTATTTTTAAAAGTAAATGATGGGCCGGGCGTGGTGGCGCACGCTTGTAATCCCAGCATTCAGGAGGCCGAGACCGGAGGATCCAGGCTCGCAACCAGCCTCAGCTACCTAGTGAGGCCCTCCGCAACTTAGTGAGACCCAGTTTCAAAATAAAGAATAAAAAAATAGGGCTGGGGGTATAGTTTGGAGGTAGAATGCCCCTGAGTTCAATCCCCAGTACCGCAAATAAAATAAAATAAAATAAAAAATAAAAGTAAATGATGGAGAACCAAAGAGAACAGCTTTCACCCGGACAGACTCAAAAGTTAAAAGAAAACGTCTTCTCTTAGAAGGGAGAATGTGAGTTCCTCCCAAGCATAGGCCCGGGTGGGGTAGGAGACTGCAGGTTTTCCTTTTGCCTCTTCTCTGGCCTCCTGTCCTGCTTCCTCCTGACATGCTGACCACTTGCCAGCTGAGGAGCTGAACTCCATTAAAAGGTTGCACATAGCAGTGTTCTCCTGTGGTTTCCAGTTGCAGAGGGAAGGGTAAGGTCTGGCTCATCTGAGCTCTGAGTCTCCGAACAGCTCTGAGTAGCAACACTGCCAACAGGGAGGCCGGCACGGGGTTCTGGTCGACCTCTACTTTATAAGGCAGCGAAGGCGTGCACCCAAGCAGATGTTGTGCTTGGTGACAAATGGCCCCAGAGCCTCCGAGGCTGGTAGCCAGCTGGCAGGAGAGCTGGCCTTTGACGGCACTGGTTAATAACTGCTTACAGGAAAGCCATTTTCAGAATGAGGAACATAATGTTCTAACGAGGTGTTTAAGACCTACGGACTTCACTAGAAACTCTTCGAAAGCAAAGCAACTCACCGAGGGGAGGAGGTAAAGTGTTAACAGAGGGGGGGAACTGTGTCCAACTTTGAGCTACAAGACACGGAATTCACAGCGGTTAAAGGTCTTACTCGCGTCCCCACTGTAAACATTCAAGTCAATGGTTTTTAGCCAATGTGTCCACTGGAGCTGTCCTTGTTGCAATTCAGCGTGGACATTTCCACCACCCCAGAGACTTCCCACCGCTCTGCTTGCAGTCAGCCCGTGCTGCCGGCCCCCAGTCCCAGGCAACCGCCGATTTGCTTTCTGGCTCTCCACCTTTACATTTAATAAGGATTCTTCGTGCATGTCTCAGTAGTTCATTGCTTTTTGTTGCTGAACAGGATTGTGCGGTATGGACATACCAAATTCTGAACTTACCAGGTGATAGACATTCGCTATGTCTCTGGGTTGGGCTGTCCTAGAAATGCTGCAATGAGTCTTTTTGAGGATATGCACTTCCATTTCTCTTGAGTAGACTCCCAGGAGCGAAATTGCAAAATTGCAAGGTCTTATGGAAAGTTTCTTTTACCTTTTGAAAAAAACTGCCAATCCACTTTCCAAAGCGGCTGTGCCATGTTACCTTGCCTGAACCTCAGCTGATACCTTGTATTGCCATCACATTTTATTATAGACATCTGTAGTAAGTACGGTTTAATTACATTTCCCTAATGACCAATGCCGCCTAGCACCTTTCCATGTATTTATCAGCCAGCCATATATCCTCTTTGATGAAATCACTCAAGTTCTTTGCCCATTTTTAAGTTGGGTTGTTATTATTGAGTTGTAAGTGCTCTTCATATATTCTGCACAAAAACTCTTTATCAGAATATTATTTGCAAATATTTTTTTCTGTCTGTAATATGCCTATTTTTGTGGTACTGGGGATTGAACCCAGGGACATTCTACCTCCAAGCTATACCCCCCAGTCCTATTTTTTATTCTTTATTTGGAAACAGGGTCTCACTAAGTTGCAGAGAGCCTCACTAAGTAGCTGAGGCTGGCCACGAACCTGGATTTTCTGGTCTTAGCCTCCCAAGTACTGGGATTACAAGCCTGCACCGCCCACCGCCCAGCACACCTTATTATTTCTTAATGTGCTTTTTTTTTTCAATCCTGGGGATTGAACTCAGGGGCATTCTACCTCTGAGCTACATCCTCAACCCTATTTCTTATTCTTTATTTTGAAACAGGGTCTCACTAAGTTGCAGAGTGCCTCACTAGGTAGCTGAGGCTGACTGCAAACCCAGATCCTCCAGTCTCAGCCTCCCAAATGCTGGGATTACAAGCATGCGCCACCACACCTGGCTCTTAATGTGCATTTTGAAGGTTGAAAATTCTTAAATTTGAGAACATGAATGTAACAGCAGCTGCCGTTATCCCCACAATCTCTATGGTGTTACTTCTGTCACCTCTTTGGTTTCTTAACTTGTCTTTCAGCAAAGTAAACAGTCTCCCATACAAAATTCCTTCTGTTTTGAGAACTACAGGTGTTTATTAATGCATTCTTTCCATGACTGGTTTGTTGTGAGGTTTTATCATGGGGGGGATGTGGAATTTTACCTCATGCTTCTGTGTCTGTTGAGATGATCATATGGTTTTTGTCCTAGATTCTATGACTGTGCTGCATCATATTTATCGATTTTTCATCTGTTGAACTATCCTTGCATGCCTGGGATGCATCCCTCTTGATCGTGGCCAGTCAGCTTTTAAATGTGTGGTTGGGTTTCTCCTTGAACTATTTTAAAAAAAAAATGAAAAGGAAGGAACCCTGGACCCCTTCCTAATTCATTCTATGATGCCAGGAATCCACTGATGTTTTCAAAGCCAGATGAGAACATAACAGTAACAAAAAAGAGACTACAAGCCAACATCCTGATGGACATAGATGCAAAACTCTCAACAATACACTAGTAAAGAAGCAGGACATGGTGGCGCATGCCTTAATCCCAACACGTAGGAGGATCACAGACAGGAGGATCACAGACTTGAGGCCAGCCTCAGCAACTCAGCAAAATCCTCAGCGATTTAGTGAGACCCCGTTTCAAACTATAAAATAGGGCTAGTGGTATAGCTCAGAGGTAGAACACCCCTGAGTTCAGTCCCCAGTATCAAAAACAAACAAATAAAATACTAGCAAACAAAACCCAACACAAAGCACAAAATTCCATCTAGGTAGCAGGAATAAGCTTTAGTGATCTATGACACAGAATGGTGACTCTAATTAATAATAATTCATTGTTATTTCAAAATTGCTTAGACATTAGATTTTAAATGTTCTCATATGCAAGTATTTTTATTTAAAAATTTAAACACCCAAAACAATGAAAAATAAAGCCCTAGATTTTACAGCTTCTGGTAAACATAACTATTAAAACTAAGTATACAAGGAAAAAACACTGAAATGTATCTCTTCAAAAACAAGAAACTTTAAAGACCTTATAAAATTTAATTTTGAAAATTCCATAATTATACTTTGGAATATCTCAACATTTTTAATTGACACATTTATATTCTTTAGTGGAATAAAATGAATTGGAGATCAATGCTGTTTAACACCCGAATTTGATAACATTCCCAAGAATATGATGTGTTTTGTCTTACAAAATATTTTTGAGAATATTTAGCATATGTGGAAGCAAAAAAAAAAAAGTACCTGTGAACCACATATTTGGGATATTTTTGTCTGTGTGTGTGTGTGTGTGTGTGTGTGTGTGTGTGTGTGTGTGTGTGTTACTGTGGTTTGAACCCAGGGACATTCTACCTCTGTGTTACACCCCAAGCCCTATTTTATTTTTTTATTTTGAAACAGAGTCTCACTAAGATAAAGAGAGCCTCACTAAATTGCTGACACTGGCCGCAAGCCTGCAATCCTCCTGTCTCAGCCTCCGAAGTACTAGGATTACAAGCATGCACCATATTTTGTCATTTTTAAAATTAGAGATGTTCAGTCTCCATGTTTTTACATGGTTTCTCTGGGTCTTCTTAGAGTTGATTTCTAGTTTCACTCCACTGTGGTCTGAAAAGATTCAGGGAATTATGTTATGTTTTTGAATTTTCCAGTGCTCGCTTTGTGGCCCAGAATGTGGTCTATTTTGGAGAAGGTTCCATGTGCAGCTGAGAAAAATGTGAATTCAGCTGTATTTGGGTGAGCTAATCCCAATACTCTTCAAACTATTCCATGAAATAGAAAGAAACGGGACCCTCCCAAACATATTCTATGAAGCCAACATCAGATTAATAGCAAAGCCAAATAAAGATAGCTCAAGAAAAGAAAACTATAGGCCTATTATCATTGATGAACTTAGATACCAAACTACTAAACAAAATACTACCAATGCACATTCAAAACGACATCAAGAAAATTATATACCATGACCAAGTCGGGTTCATCCCAGGGATGCAAGCCTGGTTCAACATATGAAAAACAATCCATGTAATTCACCACATAAACAGAATCAAAGACAAAAATCACATGATCATCTCAGTTGATGCTGAAAAAGCATTTGATAAGATCCAACACCCATTCATGCTAAAAGCACTGCAGAGAACTGGAATAGAAGGAACTACCTCAACATCATAGAGGCAATATACAATAGGCCCACAGGCAACATCACAATTTTTGCCAATTACTCTTTGGATAGAGGTCTAATATCTAGGATATACAGAGAACTCAAGAAAATCACAGCTAAGAAAACAAACAACCCCATCAAAAAATGGGCAAAGGATCTAAATAGACACCTCACAAAAGAAGAAATACAAATGGCCAATAAATGTATGAGGAAATGTTCCACATCATTAGCAATCAGAGAGATGCAAATCAAAACTACCTTGAGATTTCACCTAACTCCAATCAGAATGGCAATCATCAAGAAGACAAACAACAACACCTGCTGGCGAGGGTATAGAGAAGTGGGAACCCTAATACATTGTTTTTGGGATTGCAAATTAGTGCAACCACTTTGTAAAACAGTATGGAGGATCCTCAGATGAATGTGAATGAACCTACCATATGATCCAGCAATACCACTTCTGGATGTCTACACAAAAGAATGGAAACCAAACTATCAGACCGACACATGTGTATTTATGTTTATAGCCGCACAATTCACAATTGCCAAACTATGGAAATAGCCAAGATGTCCGTCAAAGATGAATGGATTACAAAACTATGGGATATGTACACAAAGGACTTTTACTCAGCCATAAAGAAGAACAAAATCGTGTTATTTGCAGGGAAATGGAAGGAACTGGAAAACATTAAGTGAGATTAGTCATTCACAAAGAGTAAAAAAGTATATGTTCTCCCTAATATGCGGATGCTAGAGAGATGATGGGGCATAAGAGGGACTCCAGATGAAACAGGAGAAACCCTAGATAAGCAAAGAAGCTGACTTAACTGAAGGGGATGGACGGGGGGGGGTGGGGGGGACACCCTAATGCACATGATATACTTTCACAAATATATCAAAGTCAATCACTTATACTGACTTGAGAAGGAGGGATAGTGAGGGAGTGGGGTGGGAATTGGGGAAGGGGTTAAATGAGAAATGTGTGCATGTATGCCTTTATCAACTTGTACCTAACAAAGATGTACGATTACAATGCACCAATTAATAAATAAAATTAGAGAAAGAGAAGTAAGAATGTTCTCCACTTTGCAGAATTTTCTGTGATCCCTAGGTATGTGATCCCTGGTTTCTAAGTATTTATTAAAACAATATGAAGAATGCGTATTCAGCCTGAATATGTATCATTTTGAAAATATTAATATTTAATGTGCTTTTGTTGGTGCATTTTCGTCTCACATCATATTGTAAATCATGTTGACATTGACATATATGCACACAGCACTTGGCCGCCTCCCCACCTCCCCAACCCTTCCCCTCCTCATACTGAGAACTGAGCCTGATACTAGAATTTTCACATATGTACACACAGTCGATGTTGAAAAAAATAATTTTGAAAATAGCTTTGGAATTTAGCTAATTTTTTTTTTTTTTTTTTTTTTTTTTTGCGGCACTGGGGGTTGAACTCAGGGGCATTCTACTACCTCCGAGCTACACCCCCAGCCCTATTTTTTATTCTTTATTTTGAAACCGAGTCTCACTAAGTTGCGGAGGGCCTCACTAGTTAGCTGAGGCTGGCCGTGAACCTGGATCCTCCGGTCTCAGCCTCCCGAATGCTGGGATTACAAGCGTGCGCCACCACGCCCGGCTTGGAATTTAGCTAATTTATAGTAAAGTTAATTTGTCAGACATGTGGATAACTTGATGCGGATAACGGTATCTATTTTCTCAAAGATACAGTTCAACACTGAGACTTCTCAGAGGGGAACAAACAGTTTTCCGCTTTGTGGGAACTTCTCAGGAGCAGGATTCCTGGGGCAGGAAATGGGGAGGAGAGTCCCATAGGCAGATTCCACAGGAACAGCCACCCTGGATGAAGGAGGACATTTCTGGCAAGAAGTTAATTTCTCCAAACATATATAATTGATAGATAGAAAGAAAAAATATTTAAATGAACCTGTCCAGCAGAGCATGAGCCATGTTCTTGAGTACGGGTGACCCTTCATCAGCCTTGCTCCTGGGAGTTCAATACATGGCTTTGACCTCTATGTCGTCAAGAATCTCCACCCTCCAACAGCACAGGGAGACACGCCTGCCCCCATCCTAAGCTCCATTGGGTCTGGAGTTGAGAAAGAATAAGCAACTGGTGATAAATACCATACCTTTGTTCTCCTTTTCAGAAGACTATATTGGGAAGAAAAATTAATAATTAAAATTCAAAGCCATATCAGGTTAAACTGAGCTACACAGCCTCTTACATGTAAAAATCAAACCCTGAGAGTTGGAAACACTAAAAGATGTAACTGAACAATACTCTCCTAGGAAAATTTATTAGCCTTGTTTGGCTGTGCACTTTGTAAATTACTCATTTTTATGATCCACCAGAATGCAATTTTATTCAGACCAAGATGGTAGAACCAGTAAACAAATTAATAAGAAGTTGAATAACACCTTCCCCTCGATAGCTCGAGCATCTGTTTGATGGTCCACATTTCTGTGTCCCATAACACGGAAGCGGCTATTTCAGTTTGAAAAGTGGAGAGCTCGTTACTCTTAACTCCTGTCCTGCAGATGCCCCCGCAGACCAAGGGGCTGAATTTTAGTCTCAGCCATCAAGATGATCGCTCTTTCTTATGCGTGGCCAGTGTCTGAAACATAAGACTCTCTTCTGCTAATGAGCCACAAAGAACTTCTGTGTGTGCTGCGGAGGCTTGCAGGAAAACTTGTGTATGAATAGATAGCACTCCAGGGCGAGTGCAAGGTCCACTTGGACCATCTGATTTTGGAAAGAGGCTGCCTAATGTGCATGCTCACTGAGTGTCTAATGGATCCTCTGTTCTTTTGCTAGACAAAAACAGAATTACCCACTGGCAGTGAACACAGACTGTATTAAAACACAGTAAAAACAATTTTGCAGGCAGCTTAGATAATTTAAGGGTATGCTTTCTTCCATTTGAACAGAATCCCTGCATGTTTCAAAAACTGTATTTAAATACATTGTCTAGTATGTTAGTGTTCTCTCACCAGATTCCTATTGGAATTCAGAGACAGGAAATAACCAATGAATAAAGCAGAAAGTTTGCCTTTGGAAAGTAGCAGAAATATAGATCAATGCCTGTTTTCTTTTGACTGGGTAACGAAGAAGTCAAGAGTGAAATCAATTAGAAAACAGGCAATACATTTTTACTAGGCATTAGGAGTATGATTGCAATTTTTTTTAAAACTTTTTTCTTATTCTATAGTACTTTTAATGATGCCCCCAAACTGTTTTAATACCAGATGGAGTGCAGATTTTAGTTGAGATGCATGAAATAATGGTTGCTTTGTTCTGGTGTTATAAATAGGTATTTAAGGCATGGGGGATTATAAGAAATGTTTTCCTTCTCAAATATTTTCTCTTCTATCCAAATTTTCTTCATGGATTAGTTTATCTATGTGTCTGTCAGAAGGAAAAATAGGCTTTTTATAAATGAATAATAATTCTTTAGGATCCAATTCAAATTTCATGTCTTACACACACACACACACACACACACACACACACACACACACACTCCATTAAATTCCACCTCAGTATTTCTCCTGGCTTGGAACATTGCATACTAGATATTTTATGCATCTCAAATTATGTCACTTGACTTTAGCCTGTATTATATTCTCTATAATCTACTTGAGAGTAGAAATCGTGCCTTGTTTTTCTACTCTGGCATCTTCTAAAGGACTAACCAAAACCTGGATACAGTCATGACAGATGCTTAAGATGATGCCTTGATGTGAATTAATGATGGAGGTGTGAATTTCCCTGAAGCTGAAGGCTGTCCATTTCATGGAGCAAGTCAGAGTTAAAGTTTGAGGTACTCCAAATCACATCAAATGGTCTGCTGCATCTACACTGGATGGAACAGTTACAGAATGGGAAACCTGAAAGAGCAAAGAGTCAGATTTTGCAGATGAACTGGAAAATGACATGTTTTATTTCACCTGCTCAGTTAGAGAGGGGGGGTGGTACTGGAGTATCAATAAATAAGGAGATACAGGGAAGAATATGTTCACCTCTGGTCAGAAGCCAAGCTTGGAAGGACAGACAGATGGAGCCTCCGCATCTGGGAATGAAAACAAAGAGTCCACTTCATCACCACTGCAGACCCGCTGCCTTGGGGAGCAAAGGGGGAGCCCAGCTTTAGACCCTTGATAAAGGGTCAGGGCAAATGGTGGCCACACCCTGGTTCAGGACCAAGGACAGCGCTGGTGTGGCTCACTGGCCATGTCTATTTTGGGACTGAGAATTAAGAAAATGATGCCTGAAGGGCTTGTCTTGCTCACCCTTCCACTGAGGGATACCCGCTCAGCACCTCAGTGGGGTTGCAGTGGAGATGAGAGAGTTTATCTGATTCATGTGATGGAAAACCAGGTGCTGTCTTCCATTAAAAACAATTGTCCTTTGAGAGAAAGTTCATTTGAGAGAAAGTTCAGCACAGCAAGTTGTCCCCACCTCTGGGTGACTGGCACTGTGCCTGTGGGGGTCCCTAAGAAATTGGGAAGTAGACTACTTCATCTCTTCTGCCTCGGCTTCCTCATTTGCAAAAGGGAAACGGTGTCTATTTATTACTTTTCTGTTGATGCTTAACAAATGACCACAAACTCAGTTGGCTATGACAAGATGCAATTGCTGGTGGTGGCAGAACAGAGGCCCCTTTTTGTTGCTGGCTATAGGCGGGGGCTGTTTCTGCAAGCCATGTACCACCCTGTCATCCAAAGCCCGCAAAGGAGAACTTGTCATCATCCAGAGCCCCTCCTGCTGTGAGTCTCGTTGACCTGGAAGAGCCCTGTCCCCTTTAAGGCTCACCTTATTAGGTCAGACACAGCTAATCTCCCTGTTTTAAGGTCAACTAATTTGGGCTGGTAATTATATCTGTAAAGTTCCTTCACAGCAGCACCTAGATTAGAGCTTCAGTAAATGTGCTCACTAGGGTCCTGGGATCTTGGGAACAATCTCAGAATTCACTCACCACATCTCTTGTAGAGCCAATCACCAATGGTGCTGGGAAAGGGTAAAGTTAGCATCCCATCATCGAGAAGAGATGGAATCAGGCATGAAAGAAAGAAAGAAAGAAAGAAAGAAAGAAAGAAAGAAAGAAAGAAAGAAAGAAAGAAAGGAAGGAAGGAAGGAAGGAAGGAAGGAAGGAAGGAAGGAAGGAAGGAAGGAAGGAAGGAAGGAAAGAAGAAGAAGAAGAAGAAGGGAAGGAAGGAAGGAAGGAAGGAAGGAAGGGAAGAAGAGAGAGAGGGAGGGAGGAAGGAAGGAAGGAAGGAAGGAAGGAAGGGAAAGAAGCCAAGAAAGGATGAGAAATTTAAGTTCTTGCTATGAGCCATGTGCTTTTAATGTGATGACTCGATGCTTCTCAGTTTATATTAAGGGAAACATCTTTCCACTAATTTCTAATTATACATGACACAAAAGGGAAACAGCAAGCCGGGCATGGTGGCACATGCCTGTAATCCCAGTACTTGGAAGACTGAGGCAGGAGGATCATAGGTTTGAGGTCAGTCTCAGGAACTTAGTGAGATACTCAACAACTTAGCGAGACCCAGTTTCAAAATAAAAATAGGCCTGGGGTGTAGCTAAGAGGTAGAATTCCCCTGAGTTCAACCTCTAGTACCACAAAAAAGAAGAAGAAGGAAGGAAGGAAGGAAGGAAGGAAGGAAGGAAGGAAGGAAGGAAGGAAGGAAGGAAAAAGATGCCAAAGGAGGTTTGGAGTTTGAGCCATAGATGGACCCTCATTTGGGGAGAAGGCCGAAATGCTGAAGAATGGAGTGGACAAGTGAAAAACCAAACAGCCATCAGCAGCTGTCCCTGCAAGCTCAGTTCAGAAAAAGAAAGAGCATGGACCAGGCACGTGCTGAAATCTACCTGATAGCCGGACATCCTGGGGATTTTAGGGCAAATCTGCCTGGCCAGGTGGACAGAGGCATAATGGCCCCTACGCAGCCACTCTAGGGCAATCAGTTTGGATGGGCATTGTAGAGTTAGACAAAGGAGCCGAACCCAGGGAGCCAACAGTGTGGAACACCTTGGGGTGAGGGGGCGTGATGCTGGATCCTGCAGGGCAGAGCAGGGGGTCCAACAAAATGCCCAAGCCACCGGTCCCAAGGAAGCCTGTCAGTAGCAGGTATGTGAAGCCATGTGTGGACACTTGTCAGGAGACTGAGTGAGTCCAGCAGCAGGACCGTGGATCAGGAGACCCAGCAGGAGCAGCCAGTCGGACCCCATGCTCAGCTGAAGACCACTGCATGGGGGAACCTTGACATGCTCTACTCCAGCCAACCACTGGGATGAATTCCAGTGGCCAAGATGGCCCAGAGGGTAAGAGTTACAGACATGGGGACAAAGCCATGCGACCTTAAACAAGAGATTACACATCTCCATCTAATTCGTAAAATGAGAAGACTAATCCTAAGACAAGACCAGCTCTGAGATACATACATCGCTTCTCAGCAACAATAGCTATCTGGAATGCAAGTGCCCTTGGTGACTGGGTGACTGGTCCTGCTTCAGTGGTGGAGTGATCAAGTCTCAGCTGTTCCTCCAGTTCTTCCCTCATCCCAGTTCAGGCCTCAGAGCCCCTCTGCGGGGCACGGCTGCCTCTGCCCGCCTGCTCCACCCAACACGCCATCGGCAAGGTAGAGCTATTTATAAATGTAAACGAGGAAATAAGCACCAGGTATTTTCCTCTGCATAATTCATTTGCACAATAATTGAATGAAAAGCACACAATATTTAACTATTAAAGTTTTATGGGATGAGGTAAATCCATCTTTCTGATTTAAAAAAATACATTCTCATTTAGACAGCTTTTTTATGGTCATAGTTTGAAGCAGTCGGCGAGATGCTGATGAATCATATTCAAATTTCCCTTTATTTTTAACAAATTAAATTATTCAATTGAAAAATTAATAAGAAGAAACCTTCAACTGTGTAATGGAGTTTAATTTGGAGATTATTTCTTAATCCCCGTGTACTGGAACAAAGCTATAGGTGGCTTCTATCATCAGCAGGCAACTTCTTGTAGGGTGTAAGATAAGTCCGTTTGAACTTTTTCTAACAATTCTCCAGAAATGTCTCTGCTTTCAGAAGAAACAAAACAATACCAAGAGGCATAGATTGACTTACTTTGGAGATATTTGGTTTCCCAAATGGCATGGATCACAGCCTCTGACCCTTCCCAAGCCCCAAAGAAGGAGACGGGCACATCTTAGGGTTGTGGCGCTCCACCCCACTGTCCATGCCACAGAGGGAGAAGCTGGATATGCCCAGGGTCTGCTGGTAGCTTGCCAACGGGCTGGAAGGTCAAGGAGGGGCAGATCTAGAGTTCTCTCCAGTGAGTCCCATCACACCTGGGACAGCCCCAGTGCTCATGTCTCGCAGGATTCGTGTTGAAATCCTCCCCCACCAAGTTGATGGTGTTTGGAGGGTGATGAGGTTCTGAGGAAGAGCCTCATGAATGGGGTTAGCGCCTTTATAGAATGGACCCTGGAGGGCTCAATATCCCTTCCACCATGCGAGGGCACAGCAAGAAAGAGCCATCCAAAATCCAAGAAACAGACTCTTCCAGGACACCAAGTCTGCCCGCAACTGAATCTTGGACTTCCAGCCTCAGGAGTGTGAGAAATGGATTTCTGTTGTGTAGAAGCCATCGCACGATGGTGTTTTGTGATAGCATCAGAACAATACCTTACTCGTCTTTGGCATCTTTAGACAGTTGCACCCTCTTGGCTTAATCCATCAGATATAAGCCATCCTAAAGATGTCTAGTCATCCACAAGAGAGTGGACTCAAGTGGCCCCACTGATGTCGGACAAGCCAACTCAAGCACAACCCCTACCTGACCTCCGCCTCTCCCCACACTTGGAACCCTGAAGCTGAGGCCATGAAAGGTCCAAACACATCAACCCCCTTCTGACTGCACACGGCTGCCACTGGGGTTCAACCTGGGCTCTCTGGGGTGACCCTGGGGCAGGAGTGGGGGAAACAGCCACAGACCCTTGCTCATTTAGCTCAGCAGCCCAGCCCTAGCCTCCCAAACCGGTCAGCTCACCCCCAAATGGGAATTACTCCTTATGTCCAGTAGTGATTCTCAGAAGTGAATATTTTTATTGCCTTTTGCTATCCACTGTCGTCTGAAGTCTCTCAAGGTCCCACGGGATGCTTCGCTGAGGTCCAGGGACATTGGATGCACAAATGAAGGCTGCCGCAGTGCCCACCCTACCATCAGGATAAGGAGGGAATTTATCATGTGACTTTAAACATGACACAGCATGGTCTCCTATGTCTTTGAATTTCTTCTCTAAGACTCCCTTGACTTTATTTTAATTCCTGGAAATGGATATAACTAGGAACATTAACAAAGCATTCTCAAGTAGCAGCTGAGGCTGAGTAGGAGGGAAAAATATATATGCTAATCCCAATAAAGACACACATTTTATGTTGTGACTTTGATACAAGACATACTCCTACTAATTAGGTTGCACTCGGATTCTTTAGTTTTCACTATGTTGGTTCGTATTTTAAAAATACCATGACCCAGCCAGGTGTGGTGGCGCACGCTTGTCATCCCAGTACTTGGGAGGCTAATACCGGAGGATCCGGGTTTGCAGCCAGCCTCAGCTACCTAGTGAGGCACTCTGCAACTTAGTGAGACCCTGTTTCAAAATAAAGAATAAAAAAATAGGGCTCGGGGTATAGCTCGGAGGTAGAATGCCCCTGAGTTCAATCCCCAGTACCAATAAATAAATAAATAAATAAATAAATAAATAAATAAATAAATAAATAAATAAATAAATAAAAAAAAATAAAAATACCATGACCCATTAATTGATTTGAAAACTCAATAACGTGTTGTAACCCATAGTTTGAGAAGCAGTGATTTCATTGATGCACTTTCACCCGTTACGGGTCAGATCCAGCGGGGAGAGGCCCCTAGGTGGGAATTTGACATGAGGATGAGAAGAAACGGTCCGAAGCATCCTAAAGATACTGAGCTGGGCGCCTGTCAGCCTCTGACTGCACTAAGAGATTCAAGAGAGGAAATGTGCGTGTGTGTGTGTGTGTGTGCGTGTGTGTGTGTGTGTGTGTGTGTGTGTGTGTGTGTGTGTGGCACTGTTGTCTGAGACCATCCCCACATGGGACATTCGTGGATTTCCTGAGGTTCTTTTGGTTTGGCGTCCTGGGGCTCTTCCTGTTTGATCACACCCCTGATATTTCCTTATGAACCAAAATGAACTACCTCATTCCTGACTCTCCTTTACCGTGGCCTTACCACAACCTTGCCAGTGTCCACGCTGACACAAGAGCACCAGAAAGGACTTCCCCTGTCCAAACCGCTCCCTTGGTCCATCGCCAATGCCTGAAATTATGCCATGTTGTCTTTAGGGGTTTCATTTGGGGAAAGAGAAATTGCTCAGCGTGGGGCTCTGCAGCCTTAACTCATGGATTTGGCCAGCTACATTCCAGGAAACAAACCACAATCTAGCATAAGGACCACAGTCTGGTCAGGGGGAATCAGATATGCCCTCAACGGTTAAGCATTATCGATACATTTTAATGAGTGGTGTGTGTGTGCTCAGAGCTGGAGTACAAAAAAAGATAGGTGGATACTCTTTAGAGGAGGTAATTTTTGAGCTGGGTCTTAAACCATGATCAGGAATTTGGTAGGATAGAAAATAGGAGCACTGCCAAATTTAGGAGAGAAAATATGAGTATTCCCCCAAAATGCAAATTATAATGCAATAGTCAGGTTAGGCTGCCATTTGCAGCAATAACAAAGAGGCCAAATTTTCCAATGTGGGTGAGGGGATAGGGAGTTCGTCCTCCAATGTGGGCCTATGCCGCTTGGCAGTTAAGATGAACTCAGAGGCACAGCAGGTGCTGGTGAGAGAAGAGAGGAGAGAATGCTGAAGAGTTGGCTGAGCCTCAGTCCCTGCACTGATTTAGTCAGCATTACAGCGTCTGTGCACTTTTGTATTTGTTTCTGGCATGCTTCTGTCTCAGAATTTTCCATTCACTTAGCCACTCAGTTGTTTAGGGAAGATTTATGGAGTATGTTCTAAATGTCAAACATTGTGCTCAGTAATGAGATAAAATGATGAACAAAAATAGACAGAATTCCTCTCCTCATGTCTAGAGTGGAGGAAAAATATCATTAAATGATTATAAAATTCAATGGAAAATTACAAATGAAGAAGTGCTATAAAGGAAACACAGGAGATGCACGGTGTCATGTTTAGTGAGAGGGAAAGGGTGTGTAGAAGTCAGCTGAGGATGGTGGGGAGATGCTTCCAGGCAGTGTAGACAGAGACTCCTTCACCAGGAGGGATAAGTGTGTAGGTACAGTGACCAAAAAACAGTGCAAGGAGCACTGGGAAATTATAAAGGAGCATTCGGGGTGGGGGAGAGAATAGAGGGGCCATATCACATGAGGTTTTGTGGCTATGTTAATGTGGAGATTTTTTTCCCCTTGTTTCTCTGAAGATCACTAGCCAGTCATTTCCTAACCCCCTGGGAGAAAAAACACTCGTATTTCAAATCTCACTTGTTTTCAGTCTGATACAATTACAGAATGTTTTAGAACGAAGTATAGACTGACTTGGGCAAGGGAAAGATGATGACAACTTCTGAAGAGGCAGCGTAGAGATGGCAGAGGTCTGGATAAGCTAGGAGACAAAGTCCGCTGATGAGGAATTGGTGTGAGGTATGGGACTCCCTTCCTCCCTTCCTTCCTCCCTTCCTTCCTTCCTTCCTTCTTTCCTTCCTTCCTTCCTTCCTTCCTTCCTTCCTTCCTCCCTCCCTCCCTCCCTCCCTTCCTTCCTTCCTTCCTTCCTTCCTTCCTTCCTTCCTTCTTCTTTGTACTAGGGATTGAACCCAAGGGAATTCTACGTCTGACCTATACTCTCAGTTTCTTTTTTTAATTTTTTTTTCACTTTAAAACAGGGTCTCACTATGATGAGAGTCTTGCCAAGTTGCTGAGGCTGTCCTTGAACCTGCGATCCTCCTAAGCAGTGGGATTACAGGTGAGCACCACTGCTTCTGGTTTCCTTCCTTCCTTCCTTCTTTCCTTTCTTCCTTCCTTCCTTTCCTTCCTTCCTTCTTTTCTTTCACAGAGATACAATTTTCCCAGCATCATTTCCTGAAAATACTGCTTTTATGTGTTGAATAATGAATTCATCATTGCCATAAATCAACTACCCCAAATTGTTAAGAAGATAGATTGTTCTGAGATTTTCATTTTGTTTTCTTGATATCTCTGCGTATTTTTACACTAGTACCACCTGTCATGTAATTGTAAGCCTAACGTGATAATTGTAATGAAAATCGTTTGGGCTGCTTTCAGTCATTGTACTTTTCATTTGCCTGTTTTTGCTTCATGTATTTGAGGACTTTGCTGTTAGGTGCTTATATATTAGTAACTTTTATATGTATTTTGCTGTATACATATATCTCCATATGAACTGGCCCCCTTTTAGTCCAGAAATATTTCTTATCTTTGAGTCTATTTTCTAGATATTAATACAATCACTCCAGTTCTTTCACAATTACTATTTATGTGGAATATTATTTTCATTCTTTTACATCTAAAATGTTTCTCTTTTTGGTGGCAGAGAGCTGGACTTTTTTAAAATCGGGTTTAAAAATCTGTTACTTTCACTAAGAGTGTATGGAACATTCCCATCTAATGTGGTTGTTGACGTGGCTGGGTAGCAGTCTCATTGGCCAGGTGTGTCTTGTATGCCTCATGTTTCTGTCTCTCTGCTATTTCCTTACTGCCATTTTTGGCATTAGTCTTAATGTACAATTTCTCTCCCTCTGTTCATTTTTAGGTATATATATATATTTTTTTGTGGTACTAGGGATTGAACTCAGGGGCATTCTACCTCCGAGCTACACCCCCAGCCCTATTTTTTATTCTTTATTTTGAAACCGAGTCTCACTAAGTTGCAGAGTGCCTCACTAGGTAGCTGAGGCTGGCCGCGAACCCGGATCCTCCGGTCTCAGCCTCCCAAATGCTGGGATTACAAGCGTGCGCCACCACGCCCAGCTCGTTTTTAGGTATATTTTAAATAGCTTTATTGAGCCAAAATTGACCTATAATATGACATACATGCTTAAGGTTTTTAATTTGATATTTTCCATCATAATTTGTTGGATATTTTTTATTTTAATTTGATATTTTGACATGTCCATGCCCACTGAAGTATCACTGCACCATCCTGCCCTTCCTGCTTCACACAATAGAGAAGACTGTTTGAATTGCTTGAATTTTGTATGAAGGGGAACACACAGATCGAATTTGTCTCATATGGCTTGCTTACACTTAGCATATTTGTTTTAAGATTCATCGGGGGCTTTCAATGTATCTGAACAGTTTGTCCTTTTTAATGGCTGAATACCATTCCATGATGTATTCATATAGTACAGATATACACAACATTTTGTTTATTTGTTCACCTATTGATGACCATTTGGGTCATTTCCACTTTCAATCTAAACAATGCTGCTATGAAAATCCATATGCAAGGTCTTGTATAGATATACATTTCCATTTCTCTTGGATCTATAGTTAGGAGTGAATTTCTTGGATTATATGGTTATAAGATATATGACTGGGGAAATGTTTTCTCCTAGTCTGAACTATTATTTTCTTAAAAGTGTGAAGAGCAAAATTTTGAATTTTGAGAGTTCATTTAATCAAATCTTTCTCCTTTATTTATTCATGCATTTGTTAGTAATCAAATGCTGTATATTTTTATATTCCTGTGTTTTATTCTTTTATCATCTTAAAGAAGCACAATTCTCCGTGTATTCAGTCTTTAATCAATGCACAGCAGCACATTTTGATTTAACCATTGTGACTGTTTTTGCCCTTCCCTTTCCCTATTCTTAAAGGTGAGCAGAATCCACTGAGCACAGTGGCACACACCTGTAATCCCAGTACTTGAGAGGCTGAGACAGGAGGATCTCAGGTTCGCAGCTAGCATCAGCTACTTAGGCCCTCTACAACTTAGTGAGACCCTGTTTCAAAATAAAGAATAAAGTAGGGCTGGGGGTGTAGCTTGGAGGTAGAACGTCCCTGATGATCCTAACAAGGTTGAGCATCCCCTAAAGGCTGTAACTCTGTGTTTCCCCAAGAAAGCTTAGCAAGCAGACGGATGGAACACATCTGCAGCTATGTGGCAGAAACTAAAAGGCTCCAGGCCCTGGCCGGGGTCTCCACCCTACCTCGTGTGAGGAGGTTACTGAGAGCACTGGCTTTGAGTGGTGCCATCTGGCGGGTGTGCTGAATCCAGCCTTGGTGGTAGGGTCTCTCAGAGAGAGGAGGGCCTATTCCACATGCTCACAGAACGTGCGGGTTCAACCTCACAGACACTGGGCCTCCCATCCTGGAAAGACCATTGGACTTAAATAAAATGGGTGGAGTGTTTTGTTTTTGTTGTTGTTGTTTTTGGGTAGTCCTCGGGATTGAACCCAGGGACAGTCTACCTCCGAGCTACACCCCCAGCCCTATTTTTTATTCTTTCTTTTGAAATAGGGCCTCACTAAGTAGCTGAGGCTGGCCTCGAACCCAAGATCCTCCTGTCTCAGCCTCCCGAGTACTGTGATTACAAGCTAATGCCACCACACCTGGCTGGGTGGAGTTTTAAACCAAGCCCTAACACTGCTTGCCAGCTGTCAATCTGGTTTGGGCTGTTGTAACGGAATAATACGGGCTGGGTAACTTAAAAGTGACAGGAATTTACTTGGCTCCTGGCTCTGGGGGCTGAAAAACTCTAAGATCAAAGGGCTGCACATGGCTTCCCACTGCACCTTCCCGTGCCAGAAGGCATCACATCACACGGGAGAGAGAGCAATAAATAAAATCCGAGGCAGCAAGCCTTTTTCTAATCTGCACTGATCCACTGATGGGGGCAGAGGCTTCCTGCCCTAACGTCCTCTGAAATGTCCTACTTTAATGCACAGGTGCAAAGGGAGTGAGGCTTCCAACACATGCTTCTGGGGGGACACATTCAAACCATAGCACCAGCCAAATTAATTGGGATAAGTCAACCTCTCAGGGCCTATTTCCACATCTTAAAGTAGAGAGAAGCATCTACTTGGGAAGATCACTTTGTGCACAAAGTGAAGTTCTTATTCAGATCGCCAGCAAAATTATTTTCACAATGTAGACCCTTATGAGTTCCATGAACAGATATATGGGTCAGTGGGTGGACAGACAGATTAAAAGCATCCTTTCTAAAACCAATCTTAACTACTTGCTAAGGAAATATGGAATGTATCAGGACATTAAGACATTATGACCCAAACCAAAACATCGCTGGGATCTGTTTGTGTTCTATCCAGGGGGAACGGGCTCGCTCACTCCACAGTCTGCTGCCACAAAGGCTGCTTTCCCATTATTTGTCGCCAAGCTGACCATCTCAAGCTATCCAGTAGTCCCCGTTGTACCATTCTGGATTTCAAGACATTCACGCTCAGCCTCCCCATTACGTCGTGACTCTGCCCACGCTGATCACCCTCTGGCTCAGCCTTCTTGTTCCCGCTTGAAGACTTCTGTTATTTTAGTTGATTCTCATCAGGCAGCCTTCTTATCCCCTGGATCATTTAAAATTCTCTTTGTATCATCTCCAGTGTGATTGTGTCTTCCTGAAGAAGCCCTGATTGTCAGCTGAGAAAACATCAAAGATGGCAGAGGGAGAAAACTGGAGAGTGTGCTTGTCATCAGTTGAAGGACAGACACACCACTGCGGTCCCTCCCTGGTCTGCTGGTGATGGGTCAGCCGCAGGAGCTCCTTACCGAGCACAGCCTCGTCTTCCCCACATGAACTCCATCCTGAGAACCGCCCAGTCTCCCAGTTGAATGCAGACCCAGGGCTGCCTATGCTGCCCCCCACGGTGGACAGTGGTCCCGGGTGGCTACTGAGGACATGCAATGTGTCAAATGCACAGCAGAATTTGAAGACTCAATACAATGTAAGAATCCGCAACTTCTCACTACTGCTTTTATGTTGATTACATGTTGAGAGTTTAATGAGTACGATGGGTTAGAGATAGCAGAATGCTTGTGCACATGTGGCCCCCAGGTGATTTCTACCCCGGACAAGGCTGGCCCCGTGCTCAGAATCAGTCACTGGGGAGGCGCTTGGGCTTGTGGAGCATTCTGGTGACTCTGACGACCAGAAACACTTAAGAAACACTGAGGCGAGACTCAGGGCCAGGGACTTTTATCAGCTTTTCCAAAGTGATCCCCAAGCCAATGGAGTGAGGGCCAGAGTCACACCACCACTCATCATGGACATGTCACCTGTTTTGTCCACTGCTGTGTCCCCAGGGCTTGGCATAGAGGCCTTTACCAATATGTGTTGAATGAATGGAGGGAGGAGTGGACGAATGACGTCATTTAGCCACAAGGTTCTTGAAGCTAAAGGCGCAACCACAATAGGCCGGTCTGCTTTGTTCTGCCGCTGAGCTGCAGATATCAATGGCAGAGCGAGGGAGAGAACACACACACACACACACACACACACACACACACACACACACACTGTCGGGTGTCTAGGAAAGATCTAGGGCTCCAGAAGCCACATTCGCACCTGCCGTCCCAGCATCTTCTTTGCATTCAAACCGGGCATCCAAGTCACCCGACCACCAAGTGTCCCAGGAGCTATTTGTGCCACTGAGAAACAAAATCGCCACAGGAGCTTATTGGTTTTAGTTCCACCTGTTGTTGGACATACTGCCTCCTCTACCAAAAATAAAGAAGAAAGCGGCTTTTCCTAAAGGAACCAAATTTCTCTCTCCTCTTTTCTCTTTCTCTCTCTCTCTCTCTCTCTCTCTCTCTCTCTCTCTCTCTCTCTCTCTCTCTCTCGGACTAATGTCTTCTATTTTTAATCTCTGCTGTGCGCAGAAAGGAAAACATCTTTGAAAGAAGTTGATTTGCAGAGAAACTTATAAACATCCTCTGGCTCCAACATGTGAATGTGACAGACCGGTATATTTTCCAGAAATCAAGAATGACAAGTAAATGACTGCATTTGAATGGCCCAACGTTAAAAAAAAAAACAAAACCTAATTACTTTCCTCATCCTCCGTGTCCTATAAATGACTCAGCAGGCAGCGCCGAGGAGGAAGCACGGTGTCACAGCATCATTACCAAGTGACAGCGCAGATCTTCCGTGTGGGCAAACACCGGGGAGGACGGGAGGGTGACTCACAGCCCACCCGTCCATTGTTAGCCCTGGTCCCCACCTGCCTCTCTGCGGGCTGAAATAATCCGTTGTCATGTGACTGCAGAAGCATATAATTGCAACTCCAGCCCTCTGCAACTGCTCACCCACCGGCTCAGCTTTAATTACCCGACGCTTGGAGGGAGAAACAGAAGAGATGACACCTGTGTTCAGCCATCAGTCAAATGGAAGCCAGTCGGCGTTCGACCGCATACCTCGCCGTCTGGGGCCATAAGTCATATCACCTGGGAACCCATCACAATCATATCTGACTGTGCACCCCAAATTCTCACATTGCGACGCGTGTGAACCCCAAGGATATGTGTCTGAATAAGCTGATGCCTGTCACGTTGATGTTTGAAAACCACGACGTCTAGAAGCATGCCAGGGAGTCTGATTTTTTCAAAGTGGAACTGAACTAGATGTTGAATTTTTAAAAGCATCACATTTTTACCCATTCCAGTGCACAGGACTCTCTCCTTGGGCACCAGACTCAATTTCTGAATCCCAGCCCGGTGGCCCTGGACTGGACCAGCACCCCACAGCCTGCACCTGGCCCCCGATCACACACAGTTTGTCACGTTGTGTGGGCCCTGTGCCCTCCCTCCTGGTGGCCTCCTCTATGAGCCTACTGGTCTCCCCACAGGTGAGCCTCCCGCTCCAGGATTCCTCGAGGCCGTCCTCACACAGGTGGGGCGTTTCAGATCAGAGCTGGGGATTGCGGGGCCTAGATTCCCATTAGAGGCGTGCTTCAGCTGGGCTCTGAAAGGGGGAGGAGGATGGTGGAGGAGAGAAAGGGCACTGAGGGTGTGGGCGTCAACAAGAGATGGACGTGGATTCAAAGTAAAATAGATCAGCAATGGAGGAGCGCTGGAGGTCTCAGGTCTGCAGGTCTCGGGCAGCAGTAGCAGCAAGGAAAGTGTGCGTGCTTCTCGGTTAGTCTTCAGATCATGTCTCCCCAGCACACTGGCTCCTCTCCCCTCCCCCAAGATTGCACACAGGAGGCGACGCGGCTTTACACCACAGCTGGTGCAGCCGGGGGCTTGGCATGGCCACCTGGGGCTGCACAGGCTCCACAGATACACTCTCTCTCTCTCTCTCTCTCTCCATCTCTGTCTCTCCATCTCTGTTTCTCTTCCTGTC